>PVIY010013913.1:0-57934 GCA_004026745.1 Myrmecophaga tridactyla | reverse complement strand
AGTGTCAGTTGTTTGATTAAACAAGCCCTGGCCTGATTGTGAGGGCGTTTCATAGATGGATTTGTATCTATAGTCAGTTGATTGCATCTACGGCTGATTGCATCTACAATCAACAAAGGCGATTGCCCTCAGTATGAGGAGGGTCTTCTCATCCAATCAGTTGCAGATCTTAAAACCAGAACTGAGGATTTAAGAAGGCAGAAAGAAGAATTTCTGCCTCTCCACCAGCCAGTAAGTTTCTCCTGGGGAATTCAACTTCACCTTCACCTTTATTTGAGTTTCCAGCTTGCAGGAGTTTCCAACTTGCAGTCTGCCCTATGAAATTTAGACTTAGTTTACATTACGGAATAGTACCAAAAAGAAGCTTCTGTCCTCATGGGGAAGGACAGATAATAAACAAAAAGCTAAGGAAAAAAAAAAGTAAGTTATATAGTATAAAAGAGGGTGATCATTGTTATGGGGAAAAGGGCATCAGGAATCTGCGGGAAGGTGTGCAAGGAGGGAGGTGCAGTTTTAAATAGGGGCCAGGGTGGGGCTCATTGAAGTGATGTTGGAGAAAAGTCTTGACTAGGTTAAGGTGTTAGCTGTGCATAAACTGGGGGTTGAGTACTCTAAGGGAAGGGATAATAGATGAATAAGAATTACATGGACGAAGAGATGGATAAATCTCCAATTCTGAAGTTAATCATATCCATCCCCTTGCCAAATTCCAAAGACTTTAAACGCCAGCATATATGTTGAAAAATTATTGAAACATCAAACACTCAACATGAACTAGTGCTATGTCCAGGAGCTTTAGTACATTAGTTTAGTATACGGAAGGTGCACTTTATGCAAAAGCATATCAAGAGATCAATACTGTTAAGTGCTGAGTTTGTTCCTATACAAATATATTAATCACCTAGACATGCAGTTACCCAGAATGGAAATGAGGAATAAAACAGAGCCATTGACAGGCTTGGACATGGCTAGAAACCAGTGAGAATGGAGGTCAAAATCAATTTTAAGGAGTGGATTCCTCCTTTAAGGACCTGATTGTATTAAGAACTAATATATTACCCGGGAGTAAAGGCGAGAGGGGGCTCTGTCCCGGCCTGCCCCTGCTTGTGTCCCACAACTGGGGCTGCAACCATTTATGTTTGAGCAGGTTAGGCACGTGAATGATGTGCTGCCATCTCCCTTTCCTTTCCCTTTTGCGTGTCCCCTACTCTGGGAGGTCTTCTGAGACCCCTCCAGAATTACTGTTTTTAATAGCACTTCATTCGTACTTTGGTTCAAGTACATTTCACAGAACATCTTGCCTCATAGTAGTGGAACATTTCTGCCCCTCTCTCTAAAGCATGAACTCTTTGAGGACAGGAACTATTCTTACTCCAATATTAGGTGCCTCAAAAGTGGAACACCTTGTTTCAATTAAGCAGAATGAGACTCCTCCTAACATCCTGATATAGATTTTTTTTCCAAGATACAACATGTAATATTTTGTGTAGAAGAGAGTCCCGCATTCCACTGGTGTGACCCAAAACCCCAAATGCCTAAGCTGGAAGGAATTTTGGGGTGTTATGATCCCAGCTCCTTATTGTATACATGAAAATCTAAACTTGGAAAGTTGGCCTTAATTTTTATCCAAGGGAAAACTCAGAAGAAGAATTTCTTTAATCCCCCTAAATGAATTTAATAACCAGCAGCAGATGAATGAGACATTGAGTCATTGCTGGAGGTTTTTAGAGTTGTGCTTCTGTGTTCCTTTTGCTGAAACTGCAGGATGGTTTATTGAGATGAGGCTTAAAATGGAACAGATTTTGCTTGAGGGGTAATGAATGCCAAACACAGAACATTATAGGCTTTGCGAATTATTTTCTTTCCTTTCTGTTCAAAGAATGGCATAGCATAAATTCTCCAAGTTTTCCAGAAGACCACGGCTCTGTCCTAGAGGTTCCCTTTTAAACTAATACTCAAGAGTGCTACCAAATCTTTGGGCCTGGGCATTGCCCACCCATTACTTGCACATGGACTATTTCATGTAAGTTCAGGTACGTCCTTGGAGATAGTATTTATGTTCCTCATGACAGTTTTGCTTGGGGTTTGACCTGTACAATTGATCCTCATTATTCACAGATTCTGTCTTTGCACATTTGCCTCCTGGCTAAAATTGCGTGCAATCCCCAGTGTTGAAGTGCCGTCTCGCATTCCTAAGCACAAGGAGACGGTGACGTGCCTTATGGAGAAAATATGGGTTAAAGAAGCATCCTCCAGGCATGAGTTATAGTGCTGTTGGCCAAGAGGTCAAGGTTAATGCATCAACAATATATATTAAATAAGGTATCTTTAGACAGAAACACACATAAAACAAGACTGTGCATTGATTTAGCAACAAAAGTGTTGACCAGGGGATCCTAGGAAATGAACCAGATTATTTCCTTTCTAAGCAGTGGTCCAGCATTTGCTAATTCAGTGTTTGCAGCAACTTCGTAAAACACACAATATGACTATTATGAATAATGAGAATCAACTGCACCTAACTGCCTGTGGTCTAACCACAAAGATGATTTCTGGACTCAGGAAGAAAAGTTCTGCTACAGCTTCATATTTAGGAAAGGGGGTGGATCCCGGTTGTCAAGACTTGGCCTCTCTCTCTCACGCCCCCTGCTTTCTTTCTTTCTTCCACTTCTCTCTCTTTTCCCTCTCTGACTCTTTTCTTTTCTGAGTTGGCCGCACTCTCACACAGCCCCTTTGCATGCAGGCCCTCAGCAGCTCACAGCTAGTTTTCCATCCCATCCTCCTGTTCTCCCCACACTGCAGAGAAGGGCTCCACTGTGGTTCACTGACTCTTGGGCCAGGTGCCCTTTCCTGAACCAGCACCTGTGTCCAGAGCAACAATCAGAGCGATGCTCTGATTGGCCAGGCCCAGACACTGCCCATCCCTGCTTGGCCCCAGGGGTAGGGTCAGCTCCATTGAGACACAGTGACCGAGTGAAAGAGGACTCTCTCATTCCTCAGGGGACTCCATGGTGCCCACACGGAGCGGGGTGGGGCGGGGAGAGACACTAAGCATGCAAAAACCTCAGCTCCCACACTCTCAAACTCCTAAGAGCTCCTGTGTTTACAAATGAGAGATAAAGAGAGAAAGCAGGTGAGCAGTTCGGCTCAGATGTGTGGATAGTGATTTCAAAAGTATAACTCAACTCAGCTTTGCCAGATTCAACAAGACCAGAGTTTTTCCCACCATAACTTGTCACCTTCCCAAAGTTATTTTTTCAGGTTTTCCACATTCACTCGATATATATCAGCTTTTTAAAAACAAACAAACAAACAAAGAATGGGGACCTGGATAAAAGTTGTGACCTGAAGAAATGGGGAGAGGCACAGAGGAAAGAGGAGGCGAGATATTGCATTTGAGGCTTCAGCAGGAAGGAGACGGTACTATACCAAGAGGAGTAATGTATGTGATAACAAGTTACAACCTGAAACTTCTAGGCAAAATGATGCTTGCTGGTTGGCGTATAAAATCCAGCCTAGATCCTACACAGATGGGTGTCCCAAAATGTATATTAAATAGAATGAAAGAAGGACAAAAGGAAGGAAATAAAGGAGAGAGTGAGAGAGAAGGGAAAGGAAAAAAAATAAAAGAAGGGGAATGAAAGGAAAAATTTTTCATTCTGATTTAAAAAATTGAGATATTGAAAGGGCTTCAATAAGTATTTGAGAAAAACAGACTCAGTTTCAAAGGTTTTGTTGATCCATAATCAGAACGAGGGGAACCGTGAAAAGCCAAATTGTTTTAATCAATGCATATAAACAATAACAGCGTTACAAAATAACAACTATTTTCTAATTTCCCTTGAGAAGAACTTAAAAAGAATGATCTCAGTAAAAACAATGAGCAACATATTAAGGGTGGGGAGCAGAAGTAAGTCTAAGAATCAAAAAGAAAAGGCTCTTACATTACCTCAGAACTCCATAAATTTGTTGATTGGCTTTTCTGAACTGTCACTCAAGCCTCAAAGTCATTATTTATTGTTTGTTTTCTAAAATAATTTTAATTTGAAAAATCTGTAAGAGCACCAAACCATATTTTCAAATATCTCTTGATTTTTAAAAAAGATACACGAAATATATCCCCTCCTTTTACACCTCTCCCATTTCTACCCTCATAAAAACACCACATGTTTCAGGATTTTTTCCATGAATATGCAGATATGGATACATATGTACACATATTTTATTTCATTTTAAATTAAGCTTAGCACACACAGTCAAAACGATTTACACCACATCTAGAAATCAGCATCTAAGGGCTATAAGTGGGCAAGGAAGCAGGCTGCACAGATCCCAGAGAGTGGCTGCAGGAGCGCATTAAAGCACTTTAGAAATTAGAGAATGAGCATGCTTTCTGCCGCTTTCCATTGGCCTCTTTCCTTGAAGCAGCTCAAAGATTGTAACGGAAGCCAATTAATATTTACCAGAAATCACCACAAGGACAAATTCCTGGTGATCTAAAGCAAGCTTCTATTGTTCTTTTGTATTTTACTCTCTTGGATGGGAATTGTTTTTCTCTAAAACATCAACTGATATCTAAATTCAAATCAATTCTAATGTCTGGCACACAGACATTTGACATTTCTTTGCATTGCACATTTGAAAATGACCCAACATTTCCTTCTAAAATTAAAAAACAAGTCTTTACCTATTTGGGCGTAGAAGAGTGGGGTCTAAGGCACTTTAAGAAAGAGAAACATGTTGACTGTTGAAAACTATAGTGTTGTAGCATAATCGTTGAGATCCCAGTTGAGTGCCCCATTCTCCAGCACACTCAGGATTACCATAATTGTAAATTCTCTGCATTTCCAGCACTCACCAAACATGCAGAGGACTTTACTACACAAAACTATAGAATGTACCCTCCTGGCTCACTGGACCCTTCCCTTTCTCTTTCCCATTTAAAAAGAAGACTTTATTAGCCAATTGGGCCATTTAAAACATTGAGGACCCTTCAAAAACCACTTAAGAAAATGAAAAGACAAGCCATGAATTGGGAGAAAGGATTTGTTAATCATATATCTTGTAAAGCACTTGTATCCCAGTAAATAAAGAACTCTCAAACTCAATAATAAGAAAAACTTTTTTAAAAAGGAAAAAAAAATTGCATGGACACCTCATCAAAAAAGAATGTACAAATGGAAAATAATCACATGAAAAGATACCCAATACCATGAGTCACTAGGCAAATGAAAACTTAAACCATATAACATACTGCTACACATGCACACACCTAATAGAATAGCTAAAATTAAAAGGACTGGCCAGTCTAAGTGTTGGTGAGGATGTGGAATAAGTAAGGAACTATTATACAGTGGTACATTAAAAATTTAAATCTATATAATATATAACTCAGCCATTTCATTCCTAAGCATAAAAGCAAATACCCATACAAAAGAAGTAATGAAAGCATATGTCCGTAGAAGAACATGTACGCAATTGTTCTAAGCAATTTTATTTGTAATAGCCATAAAATGGAAACCCAATGTTCAACAGCAGATGACTGTATAAACAAATTGTGGTATATCCATACAAAGAAATACTCCCTAACATTAAAAAGGAATGGTGTGTTGACAAGCACTAGAATATTTGATGAATCTCAGAATAATGGTAATGAGTAAAAGAAGCCAGTCAAAAAAAGAATACTTACTATATAATTCCATTTATATAAAAGGGCTACAAATGCAAACTAATCTTTAGCAATGCAAAGGCAGATCAGTGGCTGCCTGAGTATGGGCTGCTCCAGGGTGTCCGGAGAGGAAAGGATTACAAAAAGGGCTTGAGGAGAATTTTGAGGGTGATGTATATGTTTATCTTGGGGGGGGGGGGGCAGTTTCATGGGTATCTACAAATGTCAAAGTTAGCAAATTGTATATTTTAAATGTGTTCAGTTTATTGTATCTCAATCATACGTCAATAAAGATGGCACAAATTGGATCACAATTATACCTTACTTTGTGCAAGAAATAAAATATATTCAGACCAATAGAAAACTGAACAAGGGTCTTGAACAAGCACTTCACAGAAGAGGTACCCAAATGACCAGTAAAGATATGTCATATTTTCTGAGAAATGAAACAAAAATTACATTTGTTGTAACCGTTATATATGTACCAGAATAGCTTTTAAAGCCTAACAGTACCAATCATTGTTAAAGATGGTGGGAATGTAAAGTGGTGCGAACACTTTGAAAAACTGTGGGGCAATGTCACCTGAAGTTGAACATATGGAGGCCCCCAAGACCTAGCAATTCAAGTCCTGGACTTGAATTTATCTGCTCAATAAAACCATATACATACGTGCACAAAAGGATACATGAATGTTTATACTTTTGAAAATGCCAAAACCTGGAAAGAGTTTAAATATCATCATCAGTCAAAGAAAAATAAACTCTGATGTGTTCATGCAATCTTTTGCTTCTTATAACAAGTCCTAAATACAGCTGTTGTCCCTTTAACACAGATGGAGAAACTGAGGGGCACAGAGACCAGGACACTCGGTCAGGGTCACAGTTAGTGGGTGGTCTAGGAAAGACACAAGTCCGAGATCTGGCTTAGAAACACTGTACAAGTCTGACCAGACTTTAGAAAGAAGATTGTTTCGAAGGTTCCCAAGAGGCAACATAGTAAAATTGATGAATCTGGGCCTTTGAAAGTTTACTCTTCATTTCTGCTGCAAATTTTGCACTTTTTGAATCATCTCTGTATCAACCTCAAATTCTAGCATTATGACAGTCTGCCATGAACAATCCTCAAAGTGAAGTAACTAAGTAAATGTGAGACAAATGCATATGTTACTAAAATCTTCAAAAAAGAAAGGGGGGGGTGAAGGGACAGGAATCCTGGAAGGGGAAACCAAAGACAGCTGTCACCTGGACCACCCACAATGCCTGGAGGCCTGAAGCTTCACTGTTGATGGTTTCACATATTTGGCAAATAAGAAATCGAAAGCTTAAGGCAAATTCAATGTCAAATAATCCCAATTAATATAAATGGACTAAACCCCTCAATTTATTTGAGGTCCTAGCCAAGAAAGAAAAATAATGACAAGAATTGGAGAGGGATAAACAAATCATATTTAGTTACAGACACTAAAAGGTCTACATTGAAAGTCCTAAAGAATCAACAGAATTAAAGGAGAGTTTAGCAAATTGGCTGCATGCAAAATCCATAAATATAAACTAGATGTATTTCTTTATATACACAACTATCAGTTTGAAATTTTAATTTAAAAAAAGTTACCATTTACAATAACAGTAAAAATTACAAAGTACCTACCAATTTTTATAGAGAAAAGTGGAAAACTTCATTAAAAGACATTTTGGAAGACCTAAATCATTTGAACAATATACCACATTCAAAGATAGGAAAAGTTCAGAAAATGGTTTTCCCCAAAATTCATCTGCAAATTCAATGCAAGCCCACAAAATCCTGATGTAATTTTCCTGTCCATGAAGAGAAGATTTTAAATTCATATTGAAGAGCAAAGATTTAAGAAGTACCCAGACAATTTGGGGGGAAAATAATAGAATTATAAGGGTGTCTTTTGCTCTATCAGACATTAGGACTTATTATTATATTAATTAGTCCAGTGAGATTTAGGTTTTGGAAATAATACATTGACTTAAACAAAATAAAGAATCTAGAAGTAGAACCACAAACACCGATGGAAACTTGATAAATGAAGGTGATGGCCCTGCAGATAAACAAAATATTCTAGGACAATCGTTTATTTACATGGAAAAAATGCATTTGGATCCCTAACCAACATCTCTTAAAAGTCTATCCCAACGGTGGCTCAGTGGCAGAGTCCTCGTCTGTCATGCTTAGACCCAGGTTCGATTCCCCGAGCCTGGCCATGACCAAAGAAAAAAAATTATAAAAGTAAAATGCTATAGATATAACAATCTGAAATAAGGAAAAAAAAAACCTTTTGAATGCTCAGAAAATATAGAACAATATCAGAGTAACATGGAACTTCGTTTAAAAGCTACAGAAAGAAGGCGGGCCATGATGGCTCAGCAGGCAAAGTTCTCGCTTGCCATGCCAGAGACCCAAGTTTAATTTTCAGTGCCTGCCCATGTTGGAAAAAAAAAAAGCTACAGAAAGGATAGCAACAACAACAAAAAAAAACCATAAAGCATTGACTGATTTCACTATATTACATTTTTTAATTTATGTTTGTTAAAAAAGCAACATAAAAATAAAAAGATGGCCTTGGAGAAAATATTTTTAATACACTAAACAGAAGTTTAGCATTAAACTTAAAGAATTTTAAAAATACATATGATGGAGAAAAACCAGAAGCAAGATGTTAAAAAAAAAAAAAAGTCCAGTCAATTCGTAAGAAAAGCAAATGGCCAGTAAACATATTTTTAAAAAGTTTTTCAATCTCACCGGTAACCAAAGAAACGAATAACTAGACAACCAGATAGAATTTCTCATTCTCATTTCTCATTAGACAGAAAACAAATCCAAAGTCAAAGAATCCCAAGTGTCAGAGTGAACACAAAGCTACGTGAAGAGAATAAGTCCTTAGCAGGCAGGTAAGCCTGTACTACCATCAGGTAAAACATTATAATGTGGCAATATCAAGTAAAGCTGAAGACGTACCACCCAGCATTTTCACCCCTGAGATGTGCTCTCAATTCTCAAACACATTTCCAAGGTGGCATGTATAAAAATGTTCACAAAAGCATTGTTCAAAATAGCAAAGAGTGATGAGAAACAGAAACAACTGAAATCTTAAGAAGAAAGGAATATTATTGAGATGTAGAACAGTCTCACAAATATGATGGTACAGGGCCCAAAAAAAAGTTGCAAAAAAAAAAATAGGCAGTGTGATATCTTTTCTATAGTGCCTTAGAGCCCTGAAAGAATCCCATCATTTAGGAATACCAACATAGAGTTAAAGTATAAAGAAAAGCAGAATTATAAACACCAGTAGAAGGATGCAAAATAATAGATGACATCCCCCTTGCCCCTGAAAATTGGATTGGCCAGTAGGGAAGAAGAAGCAGAAATGATGAAGGAAATGGCATTTGAAGTGGTTTAATGCTGTGAATGGTGACAGAGACAGCAAGGACTGCTGGAGAACAAGAAGAAAGATAACCATGGACTAGGGTCCTCAAAAATGACATTCCAAAAAGGGGGGCGGGGTGCTTTAAGGAATAAGAAAGATTTGGATTGATGAAAAATGGTAAAATGAGAGCAAAACATCTCATGGGCAGAAATGGAAATGCCCTCTGAGGTAAAGGTGAGACTGAAAAGGCAGTTATAACTTAAGTAAAAGCAAAAGGAGATGGCTGTGTTTACCAAACTGTCTATTTTCATCTCAAAGTCAATTGAAAACAAGCAGAACGTCATTAAAATATATTGAGAATTCAGCAAGTATCTCTCTTCTTCTCATATGAATACTTGAATTCCAAACAGCTAATATGCTACTGGAAATCTTATTTCTCGAGTTAACCGAGGTGTGTGGTTATAAAACCTAGAGTAGAAGTTGAGAGGTTTACACCTTACATAATTGTCTTTTTCATAATCAGGGGATAAACAATATATAAGAATGCCCTCATTTGTTTAGTGATTCTGGGTTAACTATTCATATTTAAGAATGAACAACTTGGCTAATAAATACAGGTATTCTGTGTGGTTTCCCTCTGCCTTTATCAGCTTCCTGCACAGGTGACAGAGCTGACCACAAGTTCTGCAAACATGGGCAGGGAGAAGGTAATCACCACACTTCAGTTTACATGGGAAGAGTGAGGTCTGCAGAAGCAAGCTGAGCCCCACCGGAGGTGCCAAAACCAGGAGGTGACAGTAGGACACCGTCCCCCACTCCCGGATGCCAATCTCCTTTAGGGACGTCATTCCGTTTCTTCAGCAGTTCTTCCTTTGCTTTCCTCTCAGGGTGCGGCTCACTATTCCACCTTGACATGGAGGAAGCTGACCCTTTCAACTCTTCTGCAGAGAGTTTTCCCTTTGTTAATTAATGCTGTTGTTTGAGACTTCTCCTCCCACATCCATTCTCCACACTGCTTGACTCTGAGGGTCACTAAGGGGAAAAATGTCTCCTCCTTCTGCCTTCTCCTCCCAGGCACTGATCTGCGTAATTGCTTCCCTTCTTACTCCATCTGCTTTAGGTCAATCAGAAATCCGCCATCTTTCCCTCTCTCCTTTATCATTTATCGTTCTTGATTCTCCCCACTTGACCTTTGTCTCTTATTTTCTTTACTATCTCTTTGGTAGTTTTTTGGAGAAAAATGTTAGGCAAATGCACTGTGCTATGTCATGCTTAACTAAAAGGAAACCATATATATGAATTAGAACCTCAGAAGGACCTTTTTGGAAGCCTAGACCCCTGACTTTTTACTTCTCCCCTTGTCACCTTGTCTTCTCTCTTTGGTCCTTCTCTCTCCCTCTCTCTCTCTCTCTCTCTAATGAAAAAATTCCCAAAATCTTCCAGCACTCTATCCCACCAAGCAACAACTTCCCCTTCTCCCACCTCTCCCCATTCCCTGGGAACCTCTGAGCTCTCTACAAATTTGCTACTTATAGATATTTTGTATTTGTGAAATCATATAGTATTTGTCCTTATGTGACCTGTTTCCTTCACTGAGCATGTTTTCAAGGTTCGTCCATCTTGCAGTGTGTCTCAGAGCTCCAAACCTTCTTATGGCCAAATAATATTCCACTGTGTGGGGGGTACCATGTTTTGTTTATCCATTCATCTGTTGGTGGCCCATTGGGTTGCTTCTACCTTTTGAAAAACCTTACATCCAGGAAGCAAAACTTTGAAACTAAAAGAGAACATAGAAATCATCTATGTAATTAATTAATTTCTCTTTCAGGAAATTAAGCCCTAAAGAACACAAATGGCAGATCTAGTTGGCAAGGTAGAACATACCCAACCCTTTTGTTTTTAAGAGGTGGGTGGTATTTTCACTCTACCAGAAGGTGTCTCCAAATACCTCATAACTCCTTAACTTCATCTCTCTGCGAACTAAGGAGGATGCTGCAAGCTCAAAGGTGAATTATTACCAAGGGCAGCCCAAGAGTTCTCCCCTCCAGCAACATCTTTTCAAGGACAGTATTTGAAAGCTACTCTAGCATCCCTTTGGTGGGTCTGTTCTAGTTGGCCTCCTGGTGCAGAACCATCCAATGCAGGAGTCCCTTTAGACAGGTGGCTACCCCAGATATTTTGTGAGGATTGTTGGGCCAAGAGGGCCCAAAGAAGATTCTCTCTTGTGCTGGGAATCCAAGGCACCCATCCACTGTGTGTCATGCTGACCTTGCTGGAACCACAGCCCATCCCGCCACCATCATCATGACTTGGATCCAGGAATCCTGCTTCACCCATTGCAGTCCCTGTGTCTAGCAACGTGCTTTGAGAAACTAACACTCATATTAAGAGTTCTTGAACTGAATTACAGTCGGTTGCGTATTTAAGTAGAAACAAGTAAATGTGATGTGCCATCGTTTTCTTATTTAAGCAGCAGAGGGTAAATGTAGCCTGTGAAAATGAAGTCAGAGGAGAAGCCATTGCCCTTGAATAATTAATTGCTTCATCTCCTCTTGCAAAAAATTGGTTTATTATCTCAAATGGAACTCCTTCAATTCTCATTACCCGATACATAAGTGACATTTAAATAAATGTCTTCTGGCATCCTGCATCCTTCTTTGTTCTCGGGAAACCTCTCCTGCATGCAAGATTGAGAAACTTAAGAGAGCAACTCTGTAGTTGTAGTCATTTATCATTACTTTGTACTGTTAGTGCTATTCTAATAGAAGCCTGAACTTGGTTACTGCAGCAAAAAATGATCAGTGAACTGACATTTCTTTCACAATTTTTTGCTTTATTGAGTCGAGCTAGAATTTTTCACTTAGGTGAGAGAGAAAAACCACAATAAATAGAGACAGAGCTTCCACTCCGAGGGTGCCCCTTCCTGATAGATTCTTGATGATCAGTATTCTTAGATACAGCTGTTTTTACATGTCCTATGTTACATGGAGCAATCTATATATCATAAAATGTTAATTATCATTAATATTTTTAAAAATATTTATAGAATGTTAGAATCGAAAGTATAGAAAATGGAATAAAAAATTAGAGAATTAATATTAAAAAGCCAAAAGGATGTTTCTGGGACAGGAGGAAAATGAAATGAATTTACAACAGGTCTGTTTTGCAAAAAAATTAAAAAGAAGAAAAGGAAACTTCATATCTAACGTGCAATCCCATTTCAGTAACATGTATGTCAGTTGTCAAGGTGTACAAATACAAAGATGTAGAAAAATTGGGAACTTATCTCTATATTTAATGTATTTTTCTGAAAAGTCTTTTCCTTCTCTGCTCCTTGAGACAATCCCTGTTGAACTGGGTCTCTCAGAAAGTTGAGTTCAAGTCCAAACCTCTGGACCATAAATGAGACCTTATTTAGAAATAGAGTCTTTGACGATGTTATTAATTTAGAGTGAGCCTTATTCCAACATGACTAAGGGGAGAAGAGACACAGACATATGCCAGGGGCAATGCCATGTGAGCACTCATGCTGACAGCACCCTGGATTGCAGAGAGGCACGGAACATACTCATCCTTACAAAGCTGGAAGACAGACCGGCCCTGCTGGCACCTCGTTTTGCACTTCTAACCTCCAGAAATATGGGCAAATAAATGTCTACTATTTTCAGGGACCCAGTTTGTGGTAATTTGTTAGAGGAGCCACAAGAAACTAAGATACCTGTGAACTGCCTTTCAGAATGTTGGTCTCTTCCATATACTCTTCCAAAATGATTTGCATAAACTTTCAAGACTGAGATTTATATGTAATACTGCCTCTGAGCTAAGATGATTGTAATTCAAGGCAAAGCAAAGAGGGCGTCTCTCAAACGCCGGGTCCAAAATGCACTTCTACCTCCAGGGGGCGCTGCTGATTCCTCGAAAGTCAGAAACAAGCAGGAGGGAGTTTTAAATTTTTATTTCTCTAACTAATAATGAGGTTAAACACAATTTCTAAAGGTTTCCTTCTTTGTGAGTTGCCTCATCATGTTTTGTGTTAGTTTTCTACTGGTTTATTTACTTTTTCCTTATTCTTTAAGAGAAGTTTTAATATTTATGTTCACGCAATTATTTTGGTGATTTTATAAATTGAAATTTTCTTCTTCCACTGTACGGATTATTTTTATTCTATTTTTTGATGAAGGGATGTTTTTAGAACAATTTAATTGAATTTCTCCATCTTATCCTTTAGATTTGTGTTTTGTATTTATTTATGGCATCTATTTTATCGTTTAAAACTTTTAGAATTCTGCCTTTTACATGTAAGTTCTCAATTCATCCCAACTTGATTATTTCCCCCCTGATAACCACTTGTTCTAGTACACATTCATGCAATATCACCTCTTTTCCCAGCTGATATACAAGACTAGCTGTATATAGATGGTTCTTTAAAAATAAATCTGATGTGTTCCTGAGTCCTCTATTCTCTTTTAATGATCTATTGGTATATAACTACCAATATCCCTCTCTCTTAATTACTATAGTTTCATAACAAGTCTTGATAAATGGCAGGGAAGTCCCCTAGCAGTTTTTCTTCTTCAAGAGTTTCTTATCTGTTCTGGACATTTACGCTTGCGTATGACTTTTAACATTAGAGGGTGCAAGGGTAGTTCATTGGTAGAATTCTTACCTGCCATGCAGGAGACCCAGGTTCGATTCCTGGCTCGTGCACTTCCCAAAAACAAACAAAAATTCAACAAATGGTGCTGCAATAACAGGATACTCACATGGAAAAAGAACGAAATGCTACCCCCACCATACAGCATTAAAAAAAAAATTGATTTGTCAAGTTTCTCAACAATCAATGTTAAGATATTGATGGAAATACCAGTATATTAATCTATAGAACAATTTACCAGACTAAGTATTTTTTTGCAGCAAAAAGGATATTTATTTAGGGTTTCTTCAATATTTTTCAGTAAAATTTTATAACTTAATTTTGAGCATGTAGAATAAGTAAATATAGATTTAAATATACATAATTTAACAATGTAAATATTTCGTGATAGAATAAGAATTTAATATAAAATCTAGCATAGGTGTATTATATATAGTATCTGATATATTTGGAAGTATTATATTTTAATTATAAGAAACAAAATCTTTTTAAAAGTTTATAATTTTCCTCTATAAAAACCTTCCCTCTATTCTGTTTGACTAATTCCTAATTACCTTATTGTTTGATATAGATTGTAAAGGACATTTTTTGTTTTACTTTTTCTATTGTATAGCATAACATATATACAAAGCAAAGAAATAAAAAAGCAATAGTTTTCAAAGCACTCGTCAAAAAGTGGTTGCAGGATAGATTCCAGAGTTTGTCATGGGCTACCATACGATCCTCTCATATTTTTCCTTCTAGCTGCTCCAGAATACAAGAGGCTACAGGGCTTAAAGACTTTTTTTTGTGTGAACAATAACATATATACAAAAAAGCTATAAATTTCTAAGCACAGCACCACAATTAGTTGTAGAACATATTTCAGACTTTGACATGGGTTACAATTCCACAATTTCAGGTTTTTAATTCAGGACATCTTTTTTAAGTATTGTATTTTTGCGTGGTTCTGCTAAAATGGGCTCACAATCTTTTTAAATTCTGTTACCGATTTTAATAATCCGTCTATACATACTTTTGGGTGTTCTGTATAAACAGTCCATGCCATATACACATAATGAAAGATTTCTTTCTTGCTTTCCAATCCTTGTTCATCTTATTTCTATCTACCTTATTCTTCACCATACAATCTCTAGTCCCATAATGTATTTTTTCACCATTGTTTTCAAGTTTATTATATTTTCATGTATTTTAATTAATCACATATTTAGATATTTTATAACATCTTATTTTATGTCTCTGTCTCTCCAGTCTTTTTTTTTGGCATGGGCAGGCACCGGGAATAAAACATGGGTCTCAGCATGGCAGGTGAGATCCCTGCCTACTGAGCCACTGTCACACCACCCTCTCCAGTCTTTTTTAAATACATAATTTTTCCTTTTCTTTTCTCCTTTTGGATTGACTGCATTTCCCCCCTCATTCCATTTTGTCACTCTCCTAGTTTGGGATTTATGAACAGTGCTTCTCGTCTTTCAGTGTGGTTAACCCATATATTTTAACTTAAATTGTAAAGTTAATCAGTGTTTTAGCTTTCATCCCAAACAACACAAGAATCTAGAAACTTAAACTCCCATTATCTGTGCCACTGACTTATAAGCTATTATTGTCTATTGATCTTCTATCTTGATTTTTTTAGCCACGTAAATTAGAAATTGCTGTTATTGCCAGAGCGAGTCCATGTTTGTTTAGATTTACTAACACGCTTACTACTTTCTTTGCTCCCCATTCCTTCTTGCATTTCAAACCTTCAACAGGATCATGTTTCTTCAATTCACTCAACATCTTTCTGGCTACATCAAATCTGCTTTTAACCCACGGTCAGTTTTGATTATCTCCCTTTTTCATCATAGTCCAATCTGCTGTTTCAATTCACTTTACACAGACACATCATGTTCTCCTCTAATAATGCCAATATCTGCCATCATTGCTGATCTAATCCTATAGGGTGTTGAAACTGCTGAATCTTCTCTTAAGCCTTTAAGCCTAAAAAGGCCTTTAAGCCTTTACTTATTTCCACATCTTTCATGACCTCTGATTTTGTGCATACGTGTTTCTTTTTTTTTTTTGGAACTTTATCTGTAGGAATCATTTGAGGTTTGAGGTTTAAAGTGCATTCTTCTGGAGAGGGTTTGTTTTGCTGCTGGGCATCAAGTAGCGCCCGTAAACTAGAACCACCATAAACTGTCTTTGTTTATTTTCTTTTCTGAAATAATTTCATACTTACAGGACAGTTACAAAAATAATAGAAAATCCATACAAGAAACTCCAACACACTTTCCCAACTGATATTCAGATCCACAAACTTTTGATATTTGGCCACATTTGCTATATCATTCTATCAATAAATTTATCAAAAATCAATTTATCCATTTCCTAAACATTTTTTTTAAACTTTTTATTAATTAAAAAACTTAACAAAAGAACATTAATATATCATTCCATTCTACATATACAATCAGTACATTTCCTAAACATTTGAACATAAGTTGTATACATTGTGCTTCTTGAATACTTAATACTTCCATGTGTATTTCCTAAGAAGCAAGGACATTTACTTAGATAATCACTCTAAGCATATGTAAACCCATTTTTTCTTGAGGTTCTGCACACAAACATATAGGTGAAGACAAGCCTAAACCCACATGGTGAGATTGCATTAGGAATTCTCTGCTAAGATTATTTTTCTTTTTTTCCTACTCTTTCCAGAAACAAGGTTGGTACTAAAAACGTATTCACACTGCCTCCCTCTTCAAGTCATTTTATCTCATATTCACTTATGAAAGATGTCACCCATGAGGATCCTTGCTTCGTGGGCATTTCTAACCTGAACTTCTGCTCTGTGAGATCTCAAGGTTTTCCTTGACCCCCATGTATGATCCAATTGAGCCCCAGCTCTAGCCCACCTGGAATTACATTCTCATGGAAGGCACAGTCACCAGTAAAGTCTACCAGTATATTTTCACTTTCTTCTTATTCCTTGACTGAATAATAAGCTTCCTATTTTCTTCTAGCTTATCCATGCTTTCCTTTTGAATGAAATTTTAAAATACTTTACCTAAAACTCACTGCCCACACTCCTCCCCCCACCCCATGTGGAACATGACTCCCAGGGGTGTAAATCTCCATGGCAGTGTGGGACACAATGCCCTGGGATGAGCCAGGACCTGCTACATGGGATTGAGAAAGGATTCTTGACCAAAAGGGGAAGAGAGAAATGAGACAAACTAAAGTTTCATTGGCTGAGAGATTTCAAACAGAGTCGAGAAGTTATCCTGGAGATTACTCTTATGCAGTACATAGTGTATTCTTTAGTGCATTAGAATAGAAGGAAATACCTGGAACTGTTGAACTGTATTTCAGTAGCCTTGATTCTCGAAGGGATTGCATAGCCATAGAGCTTTTACTGTGTGACTGTGTGATTGTGAAAACGTTGTGACTGACAGTCCTTTAAGCAATGTGTGCACAGATGAGGAAGAAAGTAAAGAAGGTGATAGACAGACAGAGAGATAGATGGATAGATAGACAGATAGAAAATAAAACACTACCTGACATTTGCTCAGTTGGGAAGGATTTCTGTGACTATCTAGATTGCCATATTGCCAGAAAAGGCAATATATTCTTTCCTAAATTAAAAGCAATCATAAAGAAAAATAAAATGGAGACTATGAAGACAAAGACAAAAAAGAGGATGATGAAGATAGAGAAGAAGAGGAGGAGGAGGTGGAAAAGGATGAAAAGAATGAGAGAGGAAGAGGAGAAGGTGGAGAAGGAGAGGAAGAAGAAGAATCTGTCAAAGAAATGGATGTGTTGGCCAAGGCAAATGTGAAAACTTGGGAAAGTATCAAATACTTCAGTGTAACAGAAGGATAAATATGATTTAAAGGCAAAAATGTCCCCAGAACTCTCATTTTCCAAAGGTAAAAGGAGAAATGCAAATATAGTTAGAGTCATCATAGAATCAGCATATGTGGAAATGAAAAGGAAGCTGGAAAAAATATTAAAATCTACATCTAAAATTAGTGAAATAAATCACTGAAAACCAAAGTGGGAAGAAGGGAAAAGGGGATAGAGTTTGTACCACATTGCAGTTGGTGAAAGTAAAAGCATATGGAGACAACAAGAAAAATCATGAGCCTCATTCTGAAGTTGCCATACACACACAAAAAAATACCTACACGAGGATATTGTGCTACCTATACAGGATATCTGAAAAGCAGGATGTTACAGCTGATTTCTAGATGGAAAACAAAAAGTCAGATTGCAAAATCTTTAATAAATCAATCATTTGAAATCACACTGATGTGAATAAAGGCTGAAAGTATCTTAGAGTGCTTTCCAACACTTAAAATAGCTTCTTGATAAAACATCCTCCAAGTCCCATTCTAGACATGATAAGCCCTTTTAAAAAGAAAATATTCACTTAACGTGACTAGGTTAAAGCAAACTTGACAGTGCACAAAAGGCCAGAGCACAACAAAAGTGTTCTGTCAATGCCAGGTTGGAGAAGCGCCAGCACCAAGAGGCACTGGCTTATTTTTTTTTTTAACGAACTTATTTTTAGGACTGGTTCAAATTTGCTGGAAGTATGGTGGATTTCTTTTACCTCTGCTTAGTTTGTTCTAGCGCCCTGCCATTTTGAGCCTAAGTAGTCATATCAGCCCCTGCATGTGGTATGCCCACCGAATGCAGGCACCATCAGGTGTTTGCTGGGCATCAGCCTCCGAACCTTATGGTATCCTCTCCAGAAGGCTCCTGTTGGAGATGAGAACTCTGAAGGTAAGAAATACTTAATGAAACTTGAATTAAAGCCTTCCCATTTTATAAACGAAGATACGAAGCACAGAGAGGTATCTACTTGCCAAAGGTCACAGTGTTCTGATAACCATCTTTTAAAATAAAAGGATTTTCTTTTCAGTTAAGACCTTTTTAGGAAATCCACAGTGGCATTTTAAAATAAAAATCCTATATACCTGATAAAATTTCAGTGCCGTGATGGTTTGGAGGCTTTATGGACCCCAGAAGATCATGTTCTTAAAGCTAATCCATTCCCCTGGGTGTAGATCTTTAGTGGGTGGGACCTTTAGATTAGGTAATTTTAGTTGAGGCATGCCTCAATTGGCTCTTAATTCCCTTACTGGAGTCCTTTATAAGAAACAGAAAAATAGACACAGAAGCTAATAGAGAAGTCACTGAAGCCAGAAGCTGGAAGCAACAAAACCCAGAAGAGAAGAGAGAGACCAACAGAAGATGCCACCATGTGTCTTGCCATGGGACAGAGTCCAGGATCACCAGCAGCCTGTCTTCAGGAAGAAGGTATCGTCTTGATGTTGCCTTTACTTGGACATGTGTATGGTCTCAGAACTTAAGCTTATTTATATTAATGGATTAATAAATCCCACCGTAAGAGCCAATCCAGTTCTGGTATATTGCATTTTGTTAGCCAAGTAAACTAAAACAAGTGCGTTGTGCATAGAGAAAATTTCCACGTGTTTTTATAGAAAACAGTTTTTATTCACATATTCTAACAAAACACATGCAGGGTGTGCCTTTTGAAAAGTCTGTTGATACACAGACCTTGAATTTTTACTTAACAAACTTTCTTAGAAAACTATCCATATCAGCATTACAAATGCAATCTATTTTTAAGCTCGTTAAGCTTTAGCATCATAGCCTATCATATAGATGATTGATAATGTATCTAGTTCCTGAATGGTGGCTATTTCTTTCCTTTCTAGATATTGTGGTTCTGTGGTTTGCTTTTATTAATAGTTGTGCAGACAACAACGTTATTGCATATCTTGATGTATTTTTTTCCAGGACATATTAAGTAGAATGCTATCCTTGTTGTTATATCAGTGACTTATTTATTATTGTTTGTCTGTTTCTTCTTGAGTGCCACGAGTGCTGTTATCAGTTAGGACTGTTTGCTTTAGCTGGATGTGACAAAAATATTAAAATACAGTAGTGTAAAAAGATAATAATTTGATTGTCTCATCACACATGCAGAAAAAAAAGTAAACCTTGACTGCTAGACAATCTGGGGCTAAAGTATCATATCTTTCATGATAAGGGACACGGGATTCCTTCCACCCAACCTGGCATTCCCAGGGCCAGGATACATTGGTCCAGTGGTAAGATGAAGGACAAAGAAGGGGAGGATATGGGACAGTTCTTTCCTAAAATGGTTCAGAAGATACACAAAATACTCAAAGATACCATTTGCCAGAACATGTTGCTTGGCCATACCTAGCTGCAAGTGAGCTGGGGAATATTTTTCTGTGTCCACTGCTGTCCTGAAGAAACTGGAAGATTATGTTACCAAGGAAAAGGGAGAGAATGATATTGTGGTAAACAGCTAGCAGATTCTGCCACGAAATGCTTTGTGAATCAGGGAAAGAATATTTCATAGGAATTTTAGCATCATTTTTTAAAGTTAAAATCTATATTTAACTTAATATGTTGAATTTTAGATTGAATTGTTGGAAGCAAATGTTTTTCTTCACTAGGTCAAGAAGAGATTTTTAAAAGGGGAATTAGTCATCAAGGTCCAAAGTGTATTATGGGTAAGTCGATGAACTAACGTTAATTCCTGGAAACTGAGTTAAGTCATATTTGCTGGGATAATAGATTCTTTAAAGATGAATATCCTTGTCTTCTTGACCAAAAGGGTGAAACAGATGGGCCAAAATAAAGTTTCGGTGGCTAAGAGATTTTAAATAAAGTCAAGAGGTTGTTCTGGAGATTATTCTTATGCAATCTTCAGCCAAATATTGAAAACTACCACAGTTTGCCAAGCCCAACCAGCAGTATTCCTAAAAGTCCTAGGGAGTGCTCTAGGCTCTATCCAAGTCTTTATAAAAGGTTCTCTTAGTGTTTTAGTTTGCAAGATGCTAGAATGTGATATGCCAGACTGGAATGGCTTTTAAAAATGGGAATTTAATAAGTTACAAGTTTACAGTTCTAAGCTTATAAAAATGTCCTAAGACACCTAGGGAAAGATACTTTAATTAAAGGAAGGCTAAGTTGTCTGGAAACAGCTCTGTCAGCTGGGAAATCACGTGGCTGGCATTTGCTGGTACCTTGCTCTTGGGCTCTGTTGCTTTCAACCTCTCTTCCTGTGGGGGCTCCTCACTGTGTTTCTCCAGGGCTGGCTTTCATCTCTGGGCTTCCCTTGGCTCTCTCCAGGTTCTGGCTTGCTTAACATCTCATGGTGATCTCCAAACATCCATTTCTCTGTTCTCTGAAGCAACTGTTCTCCAAGCATAGAACAATAAGCTCTCTGTTGGCTCTCCTCAGTCTGCTCTGCTCTGAAGTTTCTGTTGGTTCTGCATTTCTGGCTCTCTTCAAATTGTTCTCTCATTTAAAGGATTCCAGTAAACTAAATAAGACTCACCTGGAATAGGTGGAGTCACATCTCCATATAACCAAAAAGTCATACTCACAATAGGGCATGCCACATCTCTGTGGAAATAATCTAATCTCAAGTTTTCAACCTACGGTATTGAATCCAGATTAAAAGAAAAGGCTGCTCCCTCAAGAGTGGATCAGGACTAAAGTATGGCTTTTCTGGGATACATAATATTTTCAAACCAGCACATTCCATTCTCTGGACTCCAAAAAAAAGGTATGTTTTTTTCCATATACAAGATACATTCACTCTATCACAATATCACAAAAGCATTAAGCCATTTAATTAACAATACAAATACAATACAAAGTTAAAACCAATACAAAATCCCATCAAAATCTGTTACAGGCATGGTCTGTTCTAAGGCAAAAATTCTTCTCTGAGTCTGGACCTCAAAGAAGTCCAGAACAAGTGAAACTCAGAACAAGTTATCTGCTGCTAATTTATAAAGGAGGGATAGTCATAGGATACATGTTTCCATTTCCATAGGAAGAAACTGGAAGGAAAACAGGGGTCACCAGACACAAAAAGTTCCTAAAACCTGCAGGGCAAACTCCATTGGATTTTAAAGCCCAAGAGTCAGTCATCCTTGGGGCTTTAGAAAGTGGCAGTCCCACCCTTCCCAAGGGCCTACCCAGTGGCCTTGCTCTCTCTCCAAATGCTGGGGTGAGTTACAACATTGGGGTTCATTGGGTGGACCACTGTTTCTCAGTTCCACCCTTTCCATACATCAGGGCAGCACCTGGAATCTCTGCCATCTCTGCGGCACATGCTCAACCCCTCCAGAACAATGGGGTGGCAGCCAGGCTAACCTTAATCCCCAGTTTATGCACTTGACCTTCTTCTAGGCCTGAGGTGGCACAACTCTTCCTGAGCAACACAGCAGAAGACCCACCCTCTGCTTCTAGGGCAAACACACTCTCTCCATATGTATGGGTGAGTCTGCTCTGCTGGCCTGAGTTTTCCTGGCTCCAGACCTTAGCTTCTGTGGTTCTGCCTCTGAACTCATTTTTCTTTTAATTTGTCCCTTTTCCATCCCTTTTAGTCCAGACCCAGTAATTCCACTTACACAGATCCCACAACACTCTTGTTGATTTTCTATGCATCAACCTACAGTACTGAATCAGGATTAAAAGAAATGGCTGCTCCCACAAGAGTGGATCAGGATTAAAACATGGCTTTCCTGGGGTATATAATATTTTCAGACCAGCACACTTAGTGAGTTTAGTAGATTTAAAGGAAGATCAAATGAGAGGGAGGAGGTATAACTGAGAAATTAGGATGTAACAAATGACTACGACTACTAACTCATTATATAGATATTTCTTTACAGTGTCTAATGTTTTAGAATAGCCAGAAGGAAACTCTTGAAGTTTTTAAACTGTAATCCAGTAGCACTGGTCTTTGATAATGATTGAAAAACTACATAGCAAAAAAAAAAAAAGCTGGTTCCTATGTTTGTGTGGATCTACTTCTGGATGTTTTGTCCTGCTCTGCTGTTTATACATATATATAAATGTATATATATATATATATATATACATTTCTGACAATACTACACTGTTTTAGTTAATCTACCTCTATCGTAAATCTTAAAATTGGGTAAAGTCCAATACTAGCATTCAATAAGAGGATGGGGAAAGGAATATGGGATGTTTGGGGTCTTATTTTTTCTCCTTATTTCTTTTTCTGGAGTAATGCAAATGTTCTAAAAATCATCATGGGGATGAATGCACAACTATGTGTGATACCGTAAACCACTGATTATATACTTAGGATGGACCATATGGTGTGAATATATGTGAATAAAATTATATTTAAAAAAAGACAAATATTCTAAAATGTGTATAATTGGTGTGGCCCATTTTACCAGGTTGAGATACAAATGTAAGCATATCTCTTTTATTTATCAATTACTTTCTTAACACCCCACAAGCTGTTATGAGTGAGAAATTCAATAGTTCCCTTTCAGGTCTTCCTCCCATTCCCTCCTCATTAGTCCAGCATCCTCTAGATTGGGTTGGGTTTGGATTTACTGAGTTCAAATGGAGAGGGAACCACCTCAAGTTCCAGGTTCTGTGGCAGAATTCAGAAATCCAATGAACCCATTAGCCTGCAGCTGCAAACAGCAGTTCCTGCTGAGACATGCAGCACTTGTTCACTGCTGGGATGTCCTTGCTCTGTCAAGTCTCTGTGGGGCTTGGACTTGGATCTCTAGGTTATGTCTTCTTTTGTTTTATTTTTTTTCAGTACATGAATATCCACAATATCTTCATTAACAGTAATCCAAATTTTTGATGTCCACCAGAGGAAAATGGATAACCATTTTGTGACACAGTCATTTAATAATATCAAAGTGAGTCTCTCAAGAAAATGTATCAATTATAAACATATAAACGTGCAAAAACAGAGTACCAAAATATTTGGAGAAGAAATTGATATAATTGAAGGGAGGGATATAGATTTCCACAATAATAGATGGAAAATTCGATTTCACAAGTTCAAGAATGGATAGAACAACTAGACAAAAGATCAGAAAGGAAAGAAAAAGTAATAACCAAAAAAGAAATAATAAACGAGAAGAAAACTAGAAAAGTTATTTTAAAAAGATAAAAAATAGAGGTCTTAAACAACGACACGAACCATCCACACCCAGGACAATATATGTTCTCCTGAAGGACACAGGGAGGACTCCCAGGTTAGACCACATGTAACCCCACACATACGTAAAAACACTGAAATCATAAATGTCTTCTTTGACCCAAATGGGATGAAACTGGTAATCAGCAGCAGAAGGGCATCTGGGAAACTCACAAATATGTGAAAATCAAACAACACACTCTTAAACAACCAATGGGTCGCAAATAAATTACAAGGGATTTAGAAAACACTGAGACAAATGGAAGTGAATACACAACATATCAATCCCTATAGGATGCAATGAAAACATTGCCCATAAATAAATCAAAAGCTGTAAACACTGACATTGACCAAAGAACAACCATATCAAATCAATAACATAATTTTACACCTGAAGGAATTAGAAAATGAAGAGCAAACTAAGCTGTACACCAACATATTACATATCTTCAACAAATTTCTAGAAGCAGACCAAGCCTTCTTTATAAGAGTTACTCTTAAAAATGTACTGTTCTGAAAAAAATTGTAATGAGTATTTAATAGCAGGTGTTTTAGATATTCATGTATTATATTTTTAAAGCAGTTTTATTGAGATTTATTCACATACCATCAATCCAACCAAAGTGTACAATCAACGTCTCTTGGTATAAACACAGAGCTGTACATTCATCACCATAATCAATTTTACAACATTTTCATTACTCCAAAAAGAAAAACCCCAGACCTTTTGGCATCATCTTTCAATCCCTTTCTCCTACCCCAGCTTTACATAACTAAGAATCTAATTCTGTGTCTATAGATTTCTCATATTTACATTTTACACAAATGGAATCATACTATATGGAGTACTTTATTCCTGGTTTCTTTCATTTAGCATAATGTTTTTCTTTATTTTTTTTTAATTAGAGAAGTCGTAGGTTTACATAAAAGTCATATAAAAAATACAACATTCCCAAATACCCCATTGTTTGCACTTTGCATTGGTGTGGTGCATTTGTTACAATTGATGAAATATTAAAATATTACTGTCAACTGCAGTCCATAGTTTGCATTAGGTATGCTTTGTCCCATATATCACCCTATTATTAACACCATATACTAGTCATGAATGTTTGTTACACATCATGAAAGTCTTATATTTGTACCATTCACCACAGTCACTGCCCACACAGTTCCACATTTCATCCTCTAGCTTTCCTTCTAGCAGCATATGCATTCACACAGGTAATTCAGTGCTGCTAATTATACTTGGATTCCTCAGGGCCAGTAGCTAAGCCCCAGTGAAGTGAACACAACAGAGTCAGCACTGACAGTCCAGAAAGAATCAGCTGGGGGAGGAGCAGGTTGTCACCTCTCCATGCCCAGACTCTCCTGAAGAGGTTGTAACTTCCACATATACCCCTGTGGTCGGCATTCTACCAGAGCATGTAGGATGCTAAAGGGGTTGGCAGGGACCTGCCTCTCAAAGTTTAGGGCTTGTCATCATTTCACACACCCCCTTTCCTTTCTAGAGAGTTCCATTTGGGACATTCTATCCATTCCAGAAAAAATGCTTCTAACTTTATATCTCCTAGGAGTACACATAAAGTCTTGGTCTTTATACCCTTTTATCCATTTATACCCTTGGTCTTTCAATGTCAGCATTTTAAATGTAACCTTTAGACAAAGAAAGCTGTGTATTTAAGTTTTAGCCTCACAGAGAATCAAAATATGGGAACTGCTTCTAGGTAGAGACAGCAATTAAGCTAGACATTAATCACTATCGTTTGTGCTCCCTCAGACCTGGAGGCATCATGTACCACGTACCTTAAAGATTATAATCCAAAAGGATGCAGTAAACACCTGAGATAAAGAACTACTGAAGTTCTCCAGACATCTGTTACATGTTACCCAAGAAGATTAACTCTCTTTGTCTCTAAATGGTATAAAAGCCACCTGACAAATCACTGCAGGGAGGTAGATTTGGGTTTTCACCTGGAGACTCAAGAAAGGAATGCACCCTGACAACACCTTGTTTTCAGTAAGACCCATGTGAGACTTCTGAACTACAGAAATGTAAGGTAATAATTTTTTGCTCTTTTAGCTCAAATTATAGCAGCAATAGAAAGCTACCCTTCCTTATTTTTGCTTAAATAAGAAGCCACAAAAGTCTCTGCACAACAGAAAGAGCTTCAAAAGTGCCTCTCCACTTCTGGCCGTGTAGAGAAACAGCTGGTAAATAATATAGACTTAAAAGGTGCCCTTCTCAATGAATAAAGAAGTCTTTGCAAAGTTCCCTTGGGGGATTGGAGAGAAAGGAGGAAATATTCTACTTCCCCATTTGGAGAATTCCTGATATTTCCACAAGCAGTGGGGACAATCAATTCAATAGGCTGAGCCCTAGATCTTGGGGTTTGCCACTATTAAACTAATTCCTGAAAAGGAGAAGCTAATCCTACTTATAATTATGTCTGAGTCACTCCCAGAGAATCTCCTTTGCTGCTCAGTTGTAGCCTCTCTCTCTAACTCAACTTGGCTGGTGAACTCTCTGCCCTTTTCCCTACATGGAACATGACTCCCAAGGGTGTAAATCTCCCTGGCCACGTGGGACAGACTCCCAAGATGAGTCAGGGCTGCATCATGTGATTGAGAAAGACTTCTTGACCAAAAGGGGGAAGAGAGAAACGAGATAAAATTTCAGTGGCTGAGAGATTTCAAATAAAGTTAAGAGGTTATCCTGGAGGTTATTCTTATATATTATATAGATATCCCTTTTTAGTTTATGATGTATTGGAGTGACTGGAGGGAAGTACCTGAAACTGTTGAGCTGTGAGCCAGTAGCCTTAATTCTTGAAGACGATCGTATAAAAATATAACCTTTACAATGTGACTGTGTGATTGTGAAAACCTTGTCTGATGTTCCTTTGTCCAGGGTATGGACAGATGAGTGAAAAAATGTGGATAAAAAATAAGTGGGTGCAAGTGTAGTTCAGTGGTAGAATTCTCACTTGCCATGTGGGGTACTAGGTTTGATTTCCAGCCTGTGCGCTCCCCCCAGTCCCTCCCCCAAATTCAACAAATGGTGCTGCAATAATGGGATAGCCACATGAAAAAAAGAATGAAATGTGACCCCTACCATATAGCTTACAATATATATATATATGGATAAAAAATAAATAAATAAAAGAGGCGATAAGGAGTAAAATAAATTGGGTAGATTAAAATACTAATGGTCAATGAGAGGGAGGGGTAAAGGGTATGGTATGCATGAGTTTTCTCTTTTTTCTTTTTATTTCTTTTTCTGGAGAAATGCAAATGTTCTGAAAGTGACCATGGTAAGAAACACACAACTATGGGATGATATTGTGAGCCATTGATTGTATACCATGTATGGACTGTATGTGTATGAATATTTGTCAATTAAAATATTATTTGAAAAAGGGGTCCCCTCTGTCTAAATTTGGACATAAAGTGACCATTTTTAACAGTGAGCACAGCTTCTGGTTTCAATGCATGTACACACACTCTTGTGTTTAGGGCAGGTGCAGCCTCTTTTTATTTTAACTAAGACCATAAGAAAAGAGGGAATGGAAGGGTTCGGGATGGGGAGGAGAGGGGAGGGAAGGGGAGGGAAGGGGAGAGGAGGGGAGGAAAAAACATTTAGAGTTTGAATTTCCAAGTTTAAAAGTTTTATCTTCCTGTCAAATACCAAAATTGAATTTCACGTCAAGGGGTCTCGTGCTGCTGTATCCTCTCCACTGTTCACTGGCTAAACCTCCCAGGGAGGGCTGTAGCTTTAGTCTAAACCCTTCTTTGTAGGAAAACTTCTGCCAAATCAACCAAAGCAGCCTGTTCTTAACATCCTGCATCTTTGTTATTCAAATCATTGCAAAAGGCAGAAAGGAACTGTTTAATCAACCAAAATGTATAAAATTTGCATAGCAAAGGGATGGTAGCCTTGTTATTACCACAATAATATAGAATTGTTCTGTCCCTTGAAGTGCACTGGTCAATGTGGTGCTTATGTTCAGTCTGCGCAGCTCATAGTTAAAATAGGGACTTGAAAGACTTCTGGGAATAAACCAGGAAGTTGCTTTCTACAAGAAATGTGATTTACAAGAGGAATTAGGAGGGCATTTTTCAAATTTTTGAATATAAAAAACTAATTGACAAGGATGAGTGCCTACCTGAGGAAAACTGGTGGCCGGTTCTCTAGGTCAGTCTTCTCTAGAACTTCCAAATTTGTGTATTTATTGGAATAATTGGGAGCTCTTTGTTAATGGGCTTAAGTTAAATAAAAAGTGATCACTTGTAAAGTCTAGAACTTCTCGGTCCTTCTTTATAAGTGCATGTACTACCTGGTCATCCAAGAGGATACGTGAGATGGAGGACAGAGAGGAGGATGGCTCTCAAAGAGAAACAGTTAAAGGGAAAAAGGACAAACATTGAGTCACAGCAAAGAAGAAGAGAAAGGAAAAAGTAAAGAAAGAGAAGAGAAGATGTAAAAAGAGAAGAAGAAACAAATAGCCATCTTCATTCCACAATGCAAATTCCCACTTCTTCCAGTGCCGTCTCCCATCCAGCAAGGCTACGGAGGCTGGTGGAGTGCTGCTTTACCACTGTGTTGTCTGCCTGACTGGGGAGTATCTGAAAGATGTTGGGAACAATCCACACAGGCAGGGGTAAGGAGGGTGTGCTCCCTCCTAAGAAAAATGCCCAGGTCTCCTCTCCTTCCCCCAGCCCCCAAAACAAGTAAAATTTGCAGAAAGAGGAGACCTCATAGTTAGCTTCTGTGGCTTCTGAGTAAATGCAAGTGGGAGAGCATGCCCTAGAGCCTTTCATTCTCTGTTTAGATCTGTGTGAAGAAGCTGGGGTGCCCCAGAGCTACTCACTGTCTCTTCTTATAGATCGTAAGCCCTGGAAAGATAGATTTTCTCTCCCATCCAGAAGGCAGTGTGGTATAAAGTATACAGACTTGGTACAAAAAGGCCCGTGTGTATGTTCTGTACCCACTTTTCAGTTTGTGACATTTACCGAGGTACTCAAACCTTGAATTTCAGGTTCTTTTTCTATAAAAGGAGACTCATAATACCTAATTAACAAGGTCATTTTTATAATTAAATGACAGAATATACATAAATTGCTCTTAGCACAGTAATGATGTAACCTACCTACAAACTCCAGGATACTTAATTATGTTAGCACATTCATTTTCCTTTGCTGCTATAACAAATAATCACAAACCCAGTGGCTGAAAACAACACAAATTTATTATCTCACACTTTTGGGGATCAGAAGTCTAAAATCAGTTTCAATGGGCTAACGGCAAGGCGTCGGCAGGGCTGATTCCCTCTGGAGGCTGGAGGGGAGGCTCTTTCCTCATCTGTTCCAACTTCCAGAGGGTTCCTGCACTCTTTGGCTCACACATTTATTACTCCAAACTCTGCTTCCATTGCCACATCTCCTCCGGCACTGACTCTCTGCCTCCCTCTTTCCCTTATAAGGACCCTGGTCATTGCATTGGCTCCTTCCCAGTAATGCAGGATAACTACCTCTCCGAAGGTCTGTGGTAACCCAGTGCCCTGGGAACATGCTAGAAGGAATGAAACCCCACATGTAGCAGCCTGCATGACCAGCACAAAGGTCGAGAAAAAAACAATCTCCCCTGAGGGAAAAGAACGTGATCACAGATGTAAAGGGACAGGAATAGAATGGCACAATTGTATCTTAGTCTTAAACATTAATCTTAGTAGAATATTGGGTCTTAAGACCGTTTAATGATTATACTAGAGGCCCGATGTCCTCCTACTACATGGAATGTCTTTGTTCTAAAATTTCATACAAATTGCCCCTTGTACTCCTGCCCCGCCTCCTCCACCATGCAGCCTACTCCTCCAGACTTCAGCACCAGAGACTCTCTCCTGTTTGTAAGTCCTAATGACTCTATGTCTACTTCAGTGCCTGTGTATTTTTCAGTCTTGCGATGGCACCAACTCCTGTGCTTCATCAACTCAGTTTGGGACCAAACAAGGTCTTTAATTCAAATCACATTTGCAAAGTCTATTTTGCAAAGTCAAGGAATATATTCAGAGGTTCTGAGGATTACAGTCTGGATATTTTGGGGTGGGGGTGGGGGCACAGGTCCATGATTCTGTCTACCACAGATACCAAAACAAAATACAAGTGTTGTGGATCTTGATAAAATAAAAACAAAGACATGGTTGGGAAAAGTTGAGAGGGAATTGCAGGGGTGTGAACTCCTTGTGTTACCTCAGGGTAGGGGAGGAAGAGTGTCTAGAGATTCAGCTACCATCTAAATTAATTATGCAAGAAATAGTGACATGGGTTGCTATCTGAAATTAACAGGAAACCTAGACAGAAATTGAAATAATTCATATCAAAAGTTGTAAGGGGGGCAGGCCACAGTGGCTCAGCAGGCAGAGTTCTTGCCTGCCATGCTAAAGACCTGGGTTCAATTCTCGGTGCCTGCCCATGCAAAAAAAAAAAAAAAAAGTTGTAAGGAGGGAGGACAAAGTGAGTAGCAGGCAAAATAAGTAGCTAAAATATCATCAAGAATATGTAGTGAACATATAAAGCCTAAAGGAACAAAATTGAGAATTCAAGAAAAAAAGCAAAGACATATTTAGAGCTATGGAAATAACCACCAGCAGAATTCTGAGTATTCTATCCTGTGTTGCAATACCCCAGCCCACCTCTCACTCCTTTTGTTTGGACTTTTGTTTTGATGGCATAAAAAATCCAAAGAAAGGAAGTAATCTATAGATTCCTTACGTGCTGAAAATTACCTTTGTTTTTGCTCTCCCAGAGCAAGATTACATCTTCCAGAAATCAAAGATGCTCTAGTCTGCTAATGACATCTCTCCCAGTTTCTTTGCTATCATGCTTTCTTTTCCCTTCTTCTTTTCAAATCTTTTTTCATGAAGTACTTTGGACAGCAGAAGTTAAACCCATGTGCTCAGACAACTGCTTGACCCAGAATTTCAGGGAGTGCATTTCTGCAGGTTTGCAAAGCTTTGTGGGAAATCCAGACAACAGGGGTGGAATCACTGCTCTTGGAAAACTTCTTGCCACCAACACTTTGGGTTGCTCTGTAGGGGCAGTGAAAGGAGGCAACCTTGAGACTGATGTTTTTCTTTTCTTTTCTTATTTTACTACTTGCATATATTAATTAGATTATTTAGAACAATGAAGCACAGATGTTTTACTGGGGAAAGAACTATGTAAAGGACATTGTTGGGTCAAGCTTGAATTTAAAAAAGAGGGATTCATGAGCTTCTTTTGCCATTTATTATTTTTTTACCAAATGGAAATGTGAAATGAGAGGTGGTATAGAGAAATGTGTATAAATCTGGACACCAACACAGGACAGCGTTGCTGGAATCTGAGCTGTCCTGCTCACTTGCTGTCTGTCTTTGGTCAACTTATTCGAATTCTCTGCCCCCTCAGTACCTTCGTGTGTAAAATGAAGAAGATAGCTATAGGTACTGTATTGTTGTTATGATTAATTAATTAATTAATTAATATCATCTAAGCATCTATAATCATGCCTAGCACATAGGAATCAACCAATAAATTAACCAAAAAAAAACCAAACCTTTGAGAAGGACCAAAATTCAGAGACTCCATTGATTGACTACTATAAATAATGGGTCTTCTCCCATGCAGAAAAGGGGGACATCCTGGGGTGCATTGCTTTTTGGTGCTGAATCCACGCAGGCAGAATTCTTCCCTCTGGAGAGAGGTGCAAACCACGTGCTGCACCCAGAGGACCCCACACAGGCCCTGCAGGTAGGATAGGGCACCGTTCCAGGCCATTTCCAGGGCCACAGGCCCAGGCAAAGGTGCAAGCAGGATGGAGACCCAAGCTCTGAAGATGGAAGGGGGCAAGCCAGATACAATTCACCCTCATTATACGTGGATTCCAGATGTGCAAATTGTCCTATCCCCTGAAATTATGTGTAACCCCAAAGTCATACTCACTGTGCTTCTGCAGTCATTCGCAGACACACGCAGTGGTGAAAAATGTGAGTCACCAGATGCACGTGTTTCAAGCAGGGACTTAACGAGGAGAAGCTCTGCCTTCTGTTTCAGTTCTCGTGCTGTAAATAAACATCCTTTTTACAGTCTAGATAAGTGCTTTCTGTTGGTGACTTCACTGTGGAAAATGGCCCCAGGCGTGGTGCTGAAGTACTGGTCACCATTCCCAAGCGCAAGGAGGCTGGACGTGCTTAGGGAATAATACATGTGTTGTGTAAGCTTCACTCAGGCGCGTGTTACATTACAATGCTGCTTCTCTGAGTCCAATGCCAATGAGTCAACAGTATAAACCAAAGTGTCTTTAAACAGAAACACACCAAGCATCAGGTTCCATATTGATTAGATGATGACAGGGTTGTGACCCGAGGGCTGCAGGACCCTCACCCTTATTTCCACTAGGAGCAATGGTTGATATTTGCTAATTCAGAGTTCTTTATAGAAGATTGCCATGAAGACCAAGAATCGACTCCAAGCAATCACCCAGCACCTTAGACACGCGGACAATGGTCTGGCTGGAGGTGACACAGACCCCACACCCCTGACCCCTATGGCTGGGGGCTCCACCGGCTCCCTACTGAGGGAGGTGAGAGAACCTGCTGATACTCTTCACTTCTTCATTGACTGGCACGATTTTTACGTTGAGGATAACTCTCATTCCAGAGGGAATTCTGTTCTTCCCAACAAGACTTTCCATGATCTCCAGGAAGCCCAAATAATGGTTAAATGCAGGTACTTACCCAAATAAACAGTCCCTGACTTCCTCCCAGGAAGCAGAGGCAGAGATAAGATTCCTCTGTAAAGAGTTCCGCTGAGAGGTGCAGAGAACCCCAGCACCTGAGCCAGGGATGCTGAGATCACCAACTGGGGTGCACCCTCAGCCACACACCAGTGTGGGCAACTGGAGCTCAGTCCTATAAGGAAATCTGAGGAACAGAATAAAACCCATACCTATGAGTCATCCTCTCAAGGGCAAAGGAGCTAGGGCATTTATATGCCGACCCGGTTAGTCACTGACTGAGGGTCACTGCTGGGATAGTAGTACCCAAGCCAGGAGGCAGTGCTGGACAGAGAAGCTTCTTGAAGCTTAGGAGAAAGCTCTCAGGCAAAGAAGGATGCAGAGAGAGGCACCTGGAATTTGAGCAGAACTCACTAGCCAGAGGGGTGTGTGTGTGTGGGGGGGTCACCAACAGCTTCTGCTATATTTACCTGTAACCAGAAGATTCTAGAACCCATTGTAGCTGAATCTGGGAAAAAGCATCCTTTCCAGAAGGTGGGATGGACATAGGAAACCTTGCATAATTGACTGTTGCTCTTATTGAAGGGCAGTGAAGAATGGGAATGAGGAGCCCAGTGCCTGGGACCGAACCCTGCCTGATTCAAACTAGGAATGATGATAAGACCTTGTGGTGATGTCATGAAGATTAAATGTGTTGATAGATAAAGAACTCAAAAGTGTGTAGCCCATAATAAGGGCTTGCACATTTTTTCTACATCTTTTGTGCATATATTTTGCTCATAAATGCTCTGTAATAGTGTGTGCTCAAAAGATTAAACAAAAACTTATCCACTATTATGCGCCAGGAATTGATAGAGGCATTGCTGGGAAAATGAAAAATAGGCATTTATTTAATCATGAGCAGCCTTCAGAGAAGCCAGGGAAGTCCCTGGCGAAGGAGCCGGCCAAAGCAGTCACCATCTGAGTCGCTTTCTCAACCTAAAACCCAGTTCCAGTTTATTATGATAGCCCAACGTTCAGTTCTGAATCCTAGCAACTTACACATATAAAAGAAAGTTATCTAGAAGAAGAAGAAAAAGAAAAGAGGTTTCAAGAACAACCTGTGACTTGCACAAATTCTTTAAATTGGTTACTGTCGAGACATTAGAACTTTCCTATTTATTGCTTGACAACGGGGCACCATTGTGCTGGGTCATTGAATACCACTGTTGATTCCAAAGAAGGCGAAATGTCTTCTATTACAGGCATGTTAATAACGTCTATAAATAGAGGTGAGGGAAAGCACTAAACCTTTATCACTTCTTTTCATGCATGGAATAAAATGAGAAATTTATATTAAAAATGAATGCCTTTCTAGCACCTTCTGAAGAAGGATATTCAAATCGGGCTTCCTAATGAGAAAAGGGTTTATCTGAATCTTTTGCTATGCACTCTTTGAGCTTCCCTCCAACTGAGATTAGCCTTCTTCCCTGGTGGAGACTGGATTTTGCTAGAAGGGTTTCTGGCAGGTCCTCACCCAGAGGGAGCAAGCTCACCTCCCTGAGGCTGCAGTGCCCTCTGGTGGGAGGCAGAGACCAAGCCAGGCAGAGGAAGCCTCAGGCAAAATTATTCTCCCTATTTAATAACGTTTATGAGGCTTTACAAGGAAAATGAAGTGGCAAAGTCATTCTCCAGAAGCAAAATCAGGAGTCCAGTGGTGAATGCTGGGACTGGAGGGCCTGGAAAGGCTGCAGAAAATGCGAGGGGTTGGGTGAGCCCCCAGTTTCCAGCTGTGTGGTCCTGAGCAATTCTGCCAACCCTCTATGCATCAGCTTTCTCATGTGTAAACTGGGATGCTAACAGGATCTAGCTCAAATGCTAAAGGAGAAAATGTATGTATGTATGTATAATACAGTGTTTCAACAAATGTTGGCTGTCGCCATTACCCCCAGCTTCCTCGTTTTCAAGATGCAGGAACCACAGACTTGGAGAATGTGACTGGGGCCCCAGGTCATGGCCTGCCTGGGGACTCAGGAGGGGGTGGACACAGTCCAGGACCTGCGCTCTTCGCCCTGGGGCCGTAGGCCCTCCTGGACCCTGCCTGCCCCTCCATCAATGCTGCCCCTCGAGAAGGCACCTGGTCTTGAGGTTTTGCCTGACCCGCCCCACTGCTCTGGCTGAGGTGGCAAATTTCTACCTGAGCCACAAAATCCTGCAAAACAAGGTTAAGAAATCCCCCCACCCATTGTGTTCCGGAAAACACTTACTGCAAAGAACCCTGCTTCCCATACGATTTAGATAAGACTCATGGATGCCCCTTGTTTACCTAGGACAAGGCCACATGCCGGCTCTCCACATTCCCATTCCTGGCCTCAGAAGTGATTAGCCGAACTGCTGTTCCCACTGGTCAACTGGAACAAAACGCTGGTTAACCAAAACTTTAGTGACGCTTCTCCCTTCCTCCAGGTCCCTGAACTCTTCAGAGCGCCACCCAGAAAACAGGCTGCTTCTGTGTAGCACATGCTCAGAAGAAAATCTACTAGCTGATCATGCCAATTTTTCATCCCATTTGCCCATACCTGGCTCTTTCCACTATAAAAGAAATACCCTTTGTTCCTAGCTCTGGAGATGCTTGTGGACTTTACAACAGAGCATTCTCACTATTGCAATAGCCCCGTTCCCCCTTTGCAATAATCCTTTTTTGGAAGAAGTCCAGATTTGCAATATTACTTGTTATCTGGGCCTCAGGCTCGGGCCACCTTCTCCTCCAGCAGGGACGGTTCATAAAGGAGGTGTTACAGGTTCTGTTCCTGAAAAGACCAAGGTGGAACTAAGCACAATCTCACAGTGGAGGAAATTCCATATGCCAGGAGCAAAGGCAGGGAGGGGAGTTGAGGGCAGGGGCCAAAGGGAAGTTTGGCACTCATTGCTCTATCTGTTCATTTGGAAGTACTTACTGAGTACCCACACGTGGCAAGGGCTCGCCCAGGCACTCCTGTTGAAGAAAAGCAATGGGTGTGACGAAGGGGCCCGGAGAGGCTCAGGACACCCTCCAGCACCTGCAGATGGACTTGTTCCCCTTTTGTGTGGTTTGTTGCCCTCCCAGGCCTATAACCGAAACCCACACTTGGGCACTCCCATAAGATCCTATTGAGTGAGCAGGCCCCCAAGTAAACAAGTCTGAGCAGGTGAAGGTTCAAGTTGATTGAAAACCTCATCCCATGAAAACAGCGGTGTGTGCACAGTAGCAGGAGCCATGCATGTCTCGTCTTAACTAATGGTTGTCCTCTAGGTATCCTTCAAATTGATCCCTGAGAGATAGCCACCCTGGAGTGTGGGGCCTCAGGGCAACCTCAGGGCCATTGATTAAATTCTGGTCTAAAACCACCACCACAAATGATCTGGATTGGAATTCCATAATCCCAATTTAGCCCCTCAATACTTGGGGTCCCTCAGTCAGGGTTTTGATCATTCTGGTCTTTCCATTCTCAGCTGGAGCATGGGGATTATAGAATTTATTTTACAAAACGATCATAAGAATTAAAGAGAATAAATGCAAAGCCCCAGGTTGCCTCTACAAAGTGGACACTGAGGGAATGACAGGCATTGCTATCAGGACACACGAAACAAAATACATATGTATACATACTGTGTAGAGGTGCAAAGCTCACACGCACATATATTGATGTATATTCAAATACGTGTGCAAAAAATTGTACTGGTATAATCTTTGCTAGTACTGGAGAAGAGGAAAGTATAAACACTCTTGAGATTACAAAGCATAGATATATTTATTTAGCTATAACAGAAAATTTGTTAAAAAGATACTGCTTTGGGCCATGTAGACAGATGCTTTCTCATCTCTTGAGTCAAGGAAAGTACACATGACAGAGAGCTGTGGAGATAGCAACTAAATAAATATGGGATTTGATTGCATTTGGAAGAATGAAATCAGTTTGCTTCTCTCCATTTATTTTCTTAAAGGTTCCAAGGAAATAAAAAAGCAATGACATCTATGCATATGCATTTTAAGACAACTTACATTTCTATGATGCAGGAAGGTAAATGCTGTAGAAATTCACTAATACAGAACACTCAGTAATCATTCTCTTCCTCACCCCCAAAAGAAGGCATTGCTCAGTAGCATCTGCTACTTTCAGATGCGTAAGTAAGGCAGAGTGGATTCACTGCGGTAGCAGCCCCTGAATGAGGCGGACCCCAGCATAAGGGGTCAGGCGTTAGACTGATGGGATCTGCCATTCCCAGCTTTCTGAACCATGAACAATTTCTCAACCAAACTGTGCCTCAGTTTCCTCTACTGTAAAATGGAGATAACAGCACCCCTCACTTCAGGATTTAAAGAGCTACTACTTGGCACAGCATCGAGTCAGCACTTGAGCATTTGTGAAATAAACCTTTCACTTCATTGGGGTTGTAAAACCCCCTCAACTCAAAAGCAAACTTCAGGGTCTCTTAGAAAAGTTACGTAAGGAAATAGCAAACCTTCTCAATCCAGTAAAGGGCCACTAAGGAAAACTCATAACTAATGTTATATTTAATATTCAAATAGTAGAATCTTTTCCCTAAGACTGGGAAAGAGGCAAGAGTGTTCACGCACCAGTTATTTTCACCATTTTGCTGGATGTTCTAGGTATTGTAATGTGGCAAAAGTAAAAAATAGAAAGCATAGATATCAGAAAGGAAGAAACAAAACTGATTCTATTTTCAGATGATATGACCATTTACATAGGAAACAGGGAATACATATTTTTCAAATAGGCAAATATTGGAAAGATACTATATAAAGGAAAGCAATGGAAGATTCGATAAACATAAGAAATATGTTCAACATCACTAGTCACCAAGAAACTAAAACCACTCTATAATACCCGTACATCCTACTCCAGCTCCATTAAACTGCCTAAAATCAATACGATAGAATGTCAGGTAACATCAGTTGTTGACAAGGATGTGGAACAAGGGGAACGCTTACAAATTGCACAAAATCTCAGGTATAAAATGGTAAAACTGCTTTGGAAACTTTTTGGTAATTTCATGAAAGTTGAGCAGACACCTGCTCCATGACTTGGCAATTCTACTTCTTGGTCCTAGGTATTCACTTACAAGAGATTAAAACATGAGTTCATTAAAAAAGTTGTACAAGAATGCTCACAGAAGCTTCATTTGTCTCAGTCAAAAGCAGAAAACAGTTCAAATACCCATCAACTGGAGAATGGATAAATAAATTGTAGAATAGTCAATAAAAATGAATGAACCAATGATACAAGTCAGCGTGATGAACCTCAGAAACGTGCTGTTAGGCAAATGCAGTCCAACTCAGGAGTATGTACTTCTAGACTTACATGTAAATGTAACAACTTCCATCAAAATGAAGTTCAAGAACAGGAACAGGAATCAGAATTGTAATTGACTCTGAGAGAGTAGAGATTTGTTGTAAAGGTACAATTTCTTGGGTGATGAAAATATTATGTATCTTAATTGTGATGCCGGCTACTCAAGTATACAGATTCACATAGGTATGTTGAAAATAACCAAGACATGCATATAAGGTTTGTGCATCTGGTGTGCATAAATGACACCTTAATTTTTTGAAAATTAAAAAATATATTCTCCTTGAAAACCAAAGTATTTGCTGTGACTTACAAGTCCCTACCTGGTCAGGTGTCTTTCCTTCTTTCCAGACCATCTCCTACCACTCCTCGTTCCATCCTCATGTTCACTCCATGCCAAACACTATGCCTGTTTTGCTGTTCTTGAACATTCCAGGTCCCTTGGCACTTCTTTCCCTCTCTCTGGAATACTCTTTCACACCCATCTTTTCATGGATCATCATTTATAAATGTCTTCATTCATTCGTATCTTAGAAGTCATTGCTTCATTCACACTTTCCAACAATTCTACTTCCTCCATCTCACCCTCTATATTTCTTCATAGCACTAATTCTGCCTGAAATTATAGCACTTTCACTTTGCCCTGGGACAGGGATATTGAGGGTGGTAGCCACGCCAAGACCTGTACTCTCCCAGGGCAAAGTGAAGTTCTGGGAAAATGACCTGGCTCTGTAAGGCAGATGTATTGGTTCTAAAATCATGGGACTGATGAGGGTTTTTTCCTCCTTTGGCTAAAATTACAATGACATCCTTATTATTTGTTGAATTAATACAGAGTTTATCAGTGTTTTGAACTGTGAAAACACATTTCTGATATTCCTACACAACTATATGCTTACTCCTGAAGATTGTTTACTGGGTGGGTATGTATACCATTTAGGGCCCTTAGAACCTAACATAATGAGAGCAGGGGCTTTTGAAGCAGAGAGATGTAAGTTCAGATCCCATTTCTACAACTTTCTGGCTATATGACCTTGGATGCATTACTTAACCTCCTCTTCTTCAATATCTTCATCTATAAAATGGAGGGCAGTGCAAGGTGGCTCAGTGGCAGAATTCTCACCTGCCATGCCGGAGACCCAAGTTTGATTCCCGGTGCCTCCCTATGTGGGGGAAAAAAAAAGTGGAGATAATAATGGTACCTACTTCACAGACTCTGCTGAAGAAAAAAATGAGATGATTCATGTGAAGAATTTATCAGAGCGCCTAGAGCTTTCATACTCATTTAATCTTTCATAAGCAGAGGGCTGTGATAGTGCTGTAAGTGCAAAGAAAAGACAGAAGTACCTTGGCTTATGTCAAAAAAGCTGTAGACATTGTTAGATATGGATGAAAAAAAGAAACTGGAGTCTAGAGAGGTATAAATAAAATTAAATTAATATTCCTTGATGTCAAGGATCATACATAAATTATATCTTCTAGTTTCACAACAACAAAACATGGTAGCATATTTGGGGGATATTTTGAATTGCTAGAGATGGAAACCCAACTCAAAATAGCTGAAGACAAAGGCAAAGAAGAAGGAGGAAGAGGAGAAGGAGAAGGAAAAGATGTGTGATTTCCACAACTGGGAGATCAAGGTGAAGATGGAGTTTAGAAAAAAGCTGGAAGGTCCGGAGGTTACAATGGTGTGCAAATGTTTTTCTATTTGTCTTGTTCCATCTCCCATCTACTCTCCTCTCTGTTTCTCCTTATTCATTGGCTTCATTCTCTCCTGCTTCAGGCAGCCTTTCTCTGTGAGGCAAGAACCCAGCATAAAATCCAACAGGAAGAGAGACTCTCCCCTTCCCATTATCCGTATGTCAACTCTCAAGGAAGCATATGAGTGAATCCTACTGAAGTCACATGCCCACCATTTCCCCAGCCCCTGGGCACAAGAACATGGGGTGCCCTGACTGGCCAGGTGGGAGTCACATGTCTACCGTTCCCACCAGTCCCTGGGCACAAGGAAATGGGCTGCCCTGATTGGTCAGGTCTGATTCACACATTGGGACATTGGGAAGGGGGTGAGAATCAATAGCCAAAAATGTCCACTTCAGGTAGGTATTATTATGTACATTTTGCAAATGAACTAGGGCATGAGATTTTTAATCAAACATCCCAGGGTCTCGAGGCATCTTCATGGAGCACTGAGGATTCAAACCCAGGTCCAGATTTTGCAAGACTTATGCTTTTCCAGCACACTATATAGTAGAGAAAGGGTTGACCCTTCAAAGGCAGGATGTTTTGTTGGGATTTACAAACTGTATTTCTCTTCACCAGAAGTAAAGCCCTGCTTTTCCAGAAAAATAACGGACTTCCTTCCAGGTGGTTGATGTCTCAGAAAAGGAAATTTTAAACAAAGGTTTCAACCCCATGTTTCACCTGGTTTATCTGCTGCATCATTCACCTGAATAATCAAGTCCACCCTGAGAGGATAAAATGAAAGGTCATCACCTCAGTGGCAAGAGGAGTTTGAGCTTATAAGAATGCAATATAACCAGCTTGCATTAAAGGCGTCTGTAGTAACAGAAAAGGCCTACCACAACTCCTACTCCACTGGCCTTATTCCCCAGGAACATTCCTCAAATGGAAGCAAGACCCACATAGGTTAAATATCTGGCTTCTCTAAGACCCCAGTTTGGAGAGGTGCTTAGTTCTGAGCAGCACTCCTTGATGGCCGTCTTAGGAAGAGATTGTATTCTTACTATAATAGTTAATTTCACGTGTCAATTTAGCCAGGTTATAGTGTCCAGTTGTGAGGGTATTGCACAGAAGGGATTAGCATCTATAATCAATTGAGTGCATTTATAATCAGTTGATTGCATTTACTGTCAACAAAGGAGCTTGCGTTTAGGGATGGGGGTAATCTCCACGACCCATTAGTTGGAGGTCTTAAAACTGAGGATTTCAGAGGTTGGAAGATGAATTTCTGCCTGAACTTCAGCGCTGGTTCTTGCCAGAATTTCTAGCAAGCCATTCCCCTGGGGAACTTGGACTTGGAAATTCAGTATCACATTCACTGGAGTTTCCAGTTAGGTCACGTGCAGCTTGCCAGCTACTGTGGTCACATGCGCCAATTCTCATCACATCTTTCTCTTTCTCTCTGAAAAACCCAGATTAATACATTTACCAAGTCTGGGGTCTGCAAAGCTTAAAGGAAGAGGAAATATGCCAGCTTTCTCAAAAAGCTAAATAATGGGTCAAACCTAAGAAAATAAGGTTTGAATAGTGTAATTAATTAATATGTGCTTTAACTTTTTATTCTGAAATGCTTTTAATCGAATAGGATAATTACAAAATAATACAATTCCCATAGAGAGAACTCCAACATACCTCTACCCCCCTTCCAGATACCTCAATCCATCAATTTTAACATTTTGCCACCTATCATTCTAGCAATCATTTTATCCATCTGTCTCTCTACTTATCAATCCATGTTCCAAACACTCGAGTGTAGGTTGTATACATCATGCTCCTGAACACTTAATACTGCCATGTACATTTCCTAAGAACAAGGATACTTATCTAACCAGCTGAAACACAATTATCAAGTTCAAGAAATTGAACATTGATACAAAGATTGCAGTCTATATTCCAATTTTTTTCACGCGTCTCATAATATCCTTTTGAGCCTTTTCTCCTTCCTTGTTAAGTCCTGATCAAGACCACATACTGCATTTAATTTACAATGTCTCTCTTCTTCTTTTCATTAATTGGGGTAACATATATACAACATAAACTTTCCCATCTCAAGCATTCCCAAGCATACCGTTTAACGGTATTAATCGCATTTGCAATGTTTGATATCCTCACACCTTACATTACTGAAACTTTTCTATCTTCCCAGCTAGAAACCCTGTTCATGTGTAATTACATGAACAGTTCATGTAATTCATATAACAGTAATTACACATGAACTCCCCATGCCCCTGCTCCTGGCAAACTGTACTCTAATTTCTGTGTCTATGAGCTTGCATATTGTTAGATGTTTTCTTTATATTTACCATGCAGCTTAAATTTAGCATCCTGAATCCTATTATGGTAATCCTTCTGCGGTGTCCTGGAACTTTTAGAAAACTGCTTCTAGTTCTTGCTGGTTGTCCCAAGCTTCTGTGGGGGAACGGAGCCCTTAAGCTTCTCACCCCACCATCTTCATCGGGCTCCCCACAATTCACGACAACAATACAGGTTACATGGAATTGTCTCAATGATATCGAAGAAGTAAGACTCAGAAGTCATGATGGCTCTGAGTCCTTCTCATTCCCCAAGCAGGCATTTTCCTCTACAGAGGAGCATCCATCCGAGTGCTCAGACTCAAAAGGCCAGGGGTGGTAAAGGTAAGATTTGGAGGACGAGGGCAGGTCTCCATAAGAATCAAGAATATGGTGAGACTGCCAGAAGTGGCCAATGTTCTTTTGAATTGTGTCAACACTATATAATGAAATGAGGGAAGGCAGTTGAACTCCCTCTGGAGTTTTGTGCTATGTCCAGAAGAGTGACCCAGTGGATGCCATTCAATGTGGACTGCAAGAAATATGCCATGTCACTGTGAGGCAGGGGGACAGCACTTCCAGGATTTGGAGAATTGAGGGCCCTAGGAACATTGGGGAAATCCACTAGGGGAAGAAAACAGTGGCAAAAGAAAAATGACAGCCACCTGTAGCAAAGCAAATGAAGGTCCTTTCTAAGGACCTGCAAGTTTAGCCCTAGCCGAGCAGCCTGGTGACCACAACTGGGCAGCTGGGGCACAGCTGTTAAGAACTTGCTCTCTGCTAGAACAGTAAGGGTTTTTCCACTGGGTTCAGTGGGAGACCAGATATAGTGCAGAGGCAAATTAAGAGTAATAAAAGCACTTCCCTATAAGAAGCACTAAGCATGTGGCAGGCAGTGGGCTAGACACTTTATAGACCTCCTCTCATTTAGTGTCCACAATAACCCTCTGACCATGACCCCCATCTTACTCTAAGGAAACAGGTTCAGAAACATTAAGGAAGTGGTCAGACCTCACACAACTACCCATGGGGCAGGGTTGAGATACGTACACTGCGGCTTTCTTCTGAGTGCTGTACTAAACTAAGCTAGAAAAACTAGTTCTCTGAACCAAGCAACCCAGAACCAGGATCAGTCCTGAATCCACCACTTACTGCCTGGGTAACCTCAGGCACATGACCCAACCTCTGTACCCTGGTCTCCTCATTGCAAAAGAAGATAGGTGTGCCAGTTTGAAAGGACCATGCACCCTAGAAAAGCCATACTTTAATCCTTATCCATCTTGTGGAGGCAACCATTTCTTTTAATCCCTATCAGTGCTATGGGATGGAAACTTGACTAGATTACTTCCATGAAGATGTGACTCACCCAATTGTGGGCATTAACTTTTGATTAGAGGGACATGTGACTCCACCCATTTTAGGTGGGTCTTGGTTAGTTTACTAAAATCCTTTAAAAAGAGGAAACATTTTGGAGAAAGCTCCAGAAGGATGAGAGAGCCACAAGAACCACGAGAGCCGATGTAGCCAGAGACCTTCAGAGATGAAGAAGGAATACGCCCCTGGGGGAGTTTCATGAAACAAGAAGCCTGGAGAGAAAGCTAGCAGATGTCACCATGTTTGCCATGTGCTTTTTCCAGTTGAGAGAGAAACCCTGAACTTCATCAGCCTTTCTTGAGAGACAGTAACCTCGTGTTGGTGCCTTGATTTGGACATTTTTATTGACTTGATTGGCCTTAGAACTGTAAATTTGCAACTTAATCAATCCTCCCTTTTAAAAGCTGTTTTGTTTTTGCTGTATCACATTCTAGCAGCTAACAAACTAGAACAAAAGGTAAATTCATATTATTTCATAGGGTTTTTACCAGAATGAAAAGATAAGATACAGGCAAGACCAGATGGTGCCATGCCTGGAGTGGAGCAACCACTCAATAAATTCTCACTCTTCTCATCCAAGGAGGCAGTGATAGTTGGACAGAGAACAGTGTCACTGGGGCATATCAGGAAGGCTTTTCTGTGTGTCTCCAATATCTGGTGCATGTTGAACTGAGAAGAAAGTGTAGGGACATGTTGATGAAGAAATGCTGAACATGAGCCATGGAAGTTAACCCATCAGCAAGGGTCCCAAAGGGAGGCAGCTTTGAACCTGACTCACTAAGCCACACCTCTGGGAGACAGGCCAAGTTAATAGGCATTCACAGGCGCCCAGAAGATCTAAGTTCCTCTGTGCTATGCACTGAATGTTCTAAGTGTGCTGAATGTAGTGCTTTCTATTCAGAAGATGCCTTAACTTAGTTTTATGGTATCGAAATTTTCACATTTCAGATATTTTAGAGCAATCTCTCCCCAACAATTCCTAAAACTTATGATAGGTTCATGAAGATATATGGGAAAAGGTAGCCACACACACAGCCAGCTTCATGGAAATGCACAATCACAAAGGACCCCATGCTTAGAAGGGCCCCAGGCTTGGGCTTAAGGCTCTGATGTTGCCACCTTGAAATTCTTAATAATTTTACCTTTGGACTTGTGCTTGGCAAGTGAAGTTCAATGGGACAGTGGAGTTTGCGCCCAAGCAGAGGAAATACATGTGCTATGCGTTTCCATCTGGGCTCCCTGCAACCTCATCAGCATTTAGCAGTCCTGATGCCCTAAACCACAGAATTTCAGTGCATTCACAAGGCATATGAGCTCAGTGAAACTCAAAGTGAGTTAAGTGGAAAACCGGGAGAAGCCAAGCTTCTTATTCACTCAGAACTTGCTTCCACTGCAGAGAAAAGGCTGTGGCCTTCTAAGAAACACCAGTGGCCAAGAAATCTATCACATCCTTTCCTGCCCATGCCACTTCCCTGTATTGGCTGAAAATGATGACAGAGAAGGAAAGGGAAAGAAAGATAGGTCAACCCATAGTTCCTTTTTCTTTAGTGCTTCCTTTCCCATCAGTAAGCCAAAGGTAGGGAGTATTAGTAGAAGACAAGCATATTAAGAAGTGAAATAAAAAACAGATCAGTTCATTTTGTGCAGAATTTCTACTGTTCTGGTAAGAATGAAATAAATGTGCATTTACAAGGTAATTTCAGTAATTACATGTGTAATTTCAGTAATTCCACATGTGAGTTAAGTGCTCTTATATTTGTACTTTAAACTGGCCTTGCACCATATAAAGATGAATGGTAAACTTCATGCTAATAATTTATGATTTTAAATTTTCCTTATTCAAAATGGCATTAGATGGTAAATTAAAAACACCATGACAAGGCACAAAAGAAACCACAGAAGAGAGAAAAACATTTTATGCTTTAGTGCCTTAAAGAAGTACTTTAGCCTGTTTTTTGAACAAGTAGCCCCACATTTAAATCTTGAACTGGGGCCCTGAAAATTATGTAGCTGGCCCTGGCTATGGACATGTAGCCAGTTCCTGTTATCAATTACTGTATAACCATGTAACAAATTACCCCCAAACCTAGCAGGTCAAATGATAGTCATTTAATTATATCTCACAGTTTTGTAGGTCAGGCAGGGATCAGCAGGATGGTTCTTCTCTTCATATGGTACTGCTGGGTCACTCTATGGCATTCAGCTGGCATCTGGGCTGGGCTGGTGTGTCCAAAACTACTTTATTCACACATCTGGTCTTGGCAAGTATGGGAAGATTGGGTTCAGCTCTGTACTTCCCTCAGTATGTGGTCTGTCCAGCAGGGTCTTTCAACTTCTTACCTGGTAGCTCAGGGCTCCAAGAGACCAAATCAGAAGCTGCCAGCCCTCTAAAGGCTAGGTCTGAAGTGGAAACAGCATCCAGCTATCACACTCTTTTGGTCAAAGTAGTCACAGGCCAGCCTGGGTTCAAGAGGTAGATTCCATTACAGATCAGGAAAATGAGGCTCAAAGAGGTTAAGGGGCTTACCCAAGGTCACACAGCTCATAAGTCATATTGCTGGGAGTTGAACTAGGCTACTTCCAGAATACATCCTCTTGACCACTTCGCTAAGCTGGTAGCAGCATTCTCCAAACACAGAAACTGATGTGACAATAGGAGGTTAAGTGTTAAGTACAGAAAGCAGCCTTAACAGCAAAGAAAAGATGTCCTCAATATGAAAAAGAACTTTCTGAAAGTTTAAAAAATTTGAGTTCCCCCAAAATGGAACGGAGACTCTAGGGCTGGTCTGATTTCAAAGACAGTGAGACAGTCTCCTAGGTACATCTGAGTTCTGCCTGCACAGATGGAGCAAACAGCTGCAGAGTCCATCTGAGTTTCCAAGGGGACCCCTTGGAAACATGGTTGGATGTGGGGTTCTCGGCATGGAACACAGCACAGAGGGGGTCCAGTCCCTTCTCTCAGTAGAAGCATGAATCCCCCCAGCTTGGTGCCAACAAAATGGTTGACCAGTTATCTGAGCTCCCACAGGGAGGGGGTAAATGTCTCCAGCTCAGCCATAGCTGGCTCCAGGAGAGCAATTTAGAGAGAGAGACCTGGGACTTTATTTCGCTCCTGGGAACAGAATATGTGGGATTGGCCAGAACATTTTGTAGCAGAACATCCTCCTGGAGTGGGAGTGAGTTCAGTTGGTCTCGTCACAGGGTCATCAACATGATGCATGCTATTTATAAATAGTAGAACATCTGGTTTCTTCAAGTAAGTTCTCCCCTCTATTTAAAAAGGGAATTACTTTTAAACATGAAAGCATGTGCTCAATTTAAAGCTTAGCTGGTATGGGGAAGCTAATAAGTTCCCTGTGGTGTAACTGCTGCTTTATCTGAGAGATTTGAGGGGTTTGGGGGCAAGTTTTTAGGTATTTGGCTGCTGAGTTCTATTTCTAGGCTTCTGCACTAAATGAACTCCTGGTGCTTTAATCATCTACCAGGATCTGCTCTTTAATGGAACCTCTGCCAGTTATGACAATGGAATCAGCAAAGCTGGGAGTTTCATTGACTTCCAGAATCTCACCACACACTAACAAAATGCATTAGTCAGGGATGTCCAGAAAAAATAGAACTTTCAGGATACACACACACATACACATACACATATAAATACACACAATTATTATAGGAATTTGGCTTGCACAACTTTGGGAATTGGCATGGCTGACCTCCACAGAATAGGCTATAAATTGGAGACTCCAATAAAGGTAAATGTAAACTCCCCAGGAGATGAAATAGAGACAGAAATTCTTCTTTCTGACTTCTGAAGTCCTAAGTTCTGACTTTTAAAACCTTCAACTGATTGGATGAGGAGATTCTCCTCATTGCTGAGGGCTTTCTTCTTCGTTGATTGTAGATGCAATCAGCCATAAATGCAACCAACTGACTAATGATTAAAATCCATCTACAAAATACCCTTATAGTTACAACCAGACCAGTGTTTGACCAACCAACTGAACACCATAACCTAGTCAAGCTGACCTACGAAATTTACCATCGCACAAAGTAAAAAAAAAAAAAAAAGCTCTTTATCCCAAAGACCCAACATCCCACACACAAACTGTATAGTTATGATGACTGATTTTGCATCTTTCTCTGCTCATCCACCATGCTCCTTTCCAGGTCCCGATTTGTAATATAAATTAAACCGAACAATGAGCTACTATGTTTTTAATAATTAAAATTATAACCTGCTTTTGTCTTCTGCTGAATTAGACTGCCACAAAAGAAACATAATTTTTAATTTAAGAAGAACATTCTAATTATAAGGTTTTTGAGTTTCTAGAAAAGATTACTAGGAGCAGTCCTGGGTTCTCTTCTCATCTGTAAAGACTGGGCATTTAGCCAAAGATTTTTGGGTATTTAAAAGCACTTAAATGTAAGCGGGGGGATTTTTTTAAATCTCTTTCTGCCATGTAATTTTTATATTACAGAATCAAAGAAAATTAGATCTGAAAGGATGCTTCAAAGTAAAAAAAAAAGGATATCTTACTCCTAGACAGTGAGTTTTAAAAATGAAAGGATGGACAATAAATGTAACAATGTATCCTGAATTGAATCCTGAAACAGAAAAAGGACATTAGTGGAAAATCTGGTAAAATTGGGATAAAGTCTACAGTTTGGTTGATAGTATTGTACCAATAATAATTTTTTAGTTTTGATAAATGTTCTCTGATTATGTAAAACATTAACATTAAGGAAAGCTCGGTGAGGTGTGCATAAGGAGCTCTCTCTATTAGTTTTGCAATTTTCTATAAATCTACAATTTTCCAAAATTAAAAGCTTATTAAAAAATAAAAGGACATCTTCATTATCAATATATTTGAGTCAAATCTGTTTTGTGCATTGAATAATAATATGCATTTTTAATTTTTTTCACTGTATCTAAATCAGGATCTCCATTCAAGATGAATTCTAAAGAACAAAACAAATCAATAAACTTTTTGTCATCATCCTGGTCTTAGTTTGTGCATCGGCTAAGACACATACCACACAATGGGTTGCTGGATAAACAACAAGCATTGATTGTCTTACAAACCTAAAGACTAGAAGTCTGAAATCAAGGCATTGGCCACACCTTCTCCCCAATTTCTGTAGTTCTGATTGCTGGCTTGCTACATTCCTTGGGTTCCTTAGGGTTCCTTGGCTTGCTGCTCTGCCTCTGTCACATGGTGATATCCTAACTCTCTTCTTGTGACTTCTGGCTTTTTATAAGGCCTCCAGTTATACGGATTAAGCTGACCCTGATTCGTTTCAGCCACTGCTAAATAGGTTCTTAGAAGACCCTCTTCACAAACGAGCCCACACTTTAAATGACAATGAATCTTCAAAGGATCCCATTTGCAGATGAGTTCATGCCCCACAGGAACACAGGTAAAAATAAGAACATATTTTGTGGTGGTACATGCTTCAATCTACCACAATCATCTATGAAATAAAATCAAAAATTCAAAACAATGAAGGCCTTCATATAAATTTAAAATAAGTTTAAATGAGCACTACATATCAATTCAAAAAAAAATTATGTTAGAACATGCTACTCCTAGGAATATAACCACTTATTAGCATTTTTTAAAAAGAACTATGCTTTTAAAAAGTTCACATAGCAACACGATCTCCCAGGGAAGAAAACAGAACTTTCTGTTGCCTGCTATAGCTTTCATTTTTCTTTCCTTTCATATTAGATAATGAAAGAAGATACCTCAACAATAGTTGGAAAGATGCTCACAAATATTTTAGATTTAATATATGCCAACACAACTAAGAATATTATTTGGCATTCTTAGATATAATCTCAGGCTCCAGAGGGTGGCCATGGGTGGTGATTTGAGAGTGATGAGGCCAGTATTTCTTCTCACTCCCTCAGACTCTCTGATCTGGTCACCCAGTTCAGAAGAGCTGCTCTGTCCTAATTGACTGCAACCTGCTTTTAAAAGTAGAACCAAAGTCTGGTTAAAATCTCTACAGCCAATACATTTACTTAATAAATTTACCTTGGATGTTACAATATCTCCTTTACCTTTGATTTTGTGTGTGGAATCCACTGATATAAGGGAAATAATTACTTGGCAAACCCCTTGAATAATTTCATCCGTTATCAGTTTCACAGAAACTTTTTCTGTGAAGAGCCAGAGAGTAAATAGTTTACGTTTTGCAGGCCTAACTTGTCTCTGGAGTATCATCTACTTTGCTTAGCTTTCGACTTGTTGTCATTGATTTGTGTTACGACCCTTTAAAAATATCAAAACTATTGTTAACACATGGGACACACAAGAAAGGGCCACTGACCGGATCTGGCCTCAGGTGGTCATTTGCCAGTTCCTGATCTGTATGGACAATAATCTTTATTTTTATGTTTTCTAAATATGTCTCAAAGGAAAACTTAATAAAAGCCAGTCTTCAACCCATTTCCTTCAGATTTCAAAACATTCCTAGGCCACTTCATGTGCTTTCTCAGTGGTTTCCCGGTTCTTAAATTCTAATCCCAGAAACCCAGAGGACAACCCCCACGTCCCCCGTGCTCAGGTGCAGCTCTCTTAAGGGGCTTCTTAAGACACTCGCCTGAAGCTGCTCCATCCCTTGGCGTCTGCTGAGTGAGCAGCAGCCTCCCCTGCCTCTCCTCCCTTACACCTTTCTCCACTCACGCGTACTCCCCCCGCTGAATCATCCAGCTTCCCCACAAGTCACTTGGACAGCGAGGGCCTGGAGGCCAGGTGGACCACAGGCGACCAATACTGACCTCGGGTTACCATCACTTGTTTCTCACTGATGATGAAGTATGTGGCTTGGAAGTGTTCTAACGCAATGGCAACTCCAGATCGTGCAGTGCGCAATGAGGAGAAAGGGTGCAGAATAGGGGATTTGCGTTGAGATGCCCAACAACCACTCTTTCAGATTGCTGAGCTTAATCCCTTCTGGGATACCGGACATGTCCCCTTCACTCTGGTTTCCACATTGGTCTCCTTCCCATCCGGCCGTGACCAGACAACATACCCCTCGGTGGTTCCATTTGTATTCTAAAATGTGTCCTCCCAATATAGGAGGTTAGGAGTAGGGAAAGTTTATATGTTGACTTGCAAACTGTATTCGTCTTTAATATAGGAGAAAAAAAAATCCAGAAGCTTTTAAGTCCCTAGGTACTATGGAGTTTGTGTTTGGCTGTACTGTTTCACAGAAATATTGTTCTGATTTATATTTCCTATAACTTTATAATGTCCAAAGAAAATACTGAAAAGGGAAAAAGTTAAATCAGTTACTCCATATATCATAGGCCTCTACTGTAGTTCCCTGAATTATAAAGTCAACTAGCAAAAAAAAAACAACAAAAAAACAACTGCATCATAAATCATAAGTTAATGAATTTGTAATAAATATGTATATATATAACTGCATTTATGAACAGAAAAAGAAAGAGAATGTAGAGTTATCTGTATTGTTAAGAACGTCAGTGTTTTTATTGCACACCCAGCTGTGAGTCACCAGAAACATCAAGAAAACTTGCCACTTAAAATAGATCGTGATTAGAGAACTGTGGTGTGTCATTTCAGCAGACTCACTTTTCTGAGAGCATCCCTTAGATTTCCTCCTTTATCTCCTCAAAATGGAATCAGAGAATCTGTGATCTTTGAAGCCATACACATATATTTTCTCTCAGCCCACTGATAATAAAAGCACTAAAAAAAAAAAAAAGTAAAAATATTATCTTGTTGAGGGGAGGATGCTTTTGCTATCAAAGAGGTGTTTTAAAATTGTGAAAAAAATATATAAGGAAGAAGGATTTTCCTCGACAAAATACCAAATTATAAAACTATATATGGTAATTAATAGTTCATGTACTAAATATTAGGGAAATCAATAAAACAGAATAGAAAGTCCAGAAATAGACCAAGTATTTATGGAATTTAGTACTTGATAAGACTTAATTACAAATCAGTGAGGAGAAGATGGACCATCAGAGAAACTGACTAATTTAGGACTAAGGAATTTAATATCTACCTCATACCTTAACCCCAAATAAATTCCAAATAGATTAAAGATTTAAATGTAAAAACGTGTGAGCATCTTTATAACATGGGGACAAAAAAGCCATGAAAACCAGAAACCAAAATTGATTAGAGAGAGAGAGATGAAATGGCAGAAAGAAAGAAGGACAGAAGGGAAGGAGGGAAAGAAGACAGGAAGGAAGGAAGGAAGGAAAGGAAAGGAAAGAAAGGAAGAAGAAAGGAAGGAAGGAAGGAGAGAGAGAGAAAGAAAGAAAGGGAAAATGAATAAAAGAAATACAGAGGTTTAAAGATGAAAGAACTAGAGAAAATATTTATAAAATAATTAATGTAGAGAAGAAGAATGTTTATAATTCACTAAAACTTTTTACAAATCAATAGAGAAAAAATAGCATCTGGTGAAATTACTGGGGAAAATGATAGATCAGCAGTTCATTAAGAAAAGAAATATAGTCAATAAGTACATGAAAAGATATGCAGTCTCTCTACATGGAAAGAAACAAATTAAAAATAAAAATGAGATTTTTTATCTATCACTGTGCAAAGAATAAAAATGTTGGTAATACTTTGAATCAATTAACTACAAGTCTAAGGAAGTGGCCACCCTCGCTGGGGCTCGACTTGCCCACAGGACACCTATGTGTGGTGGCACCCCTCTCTCTCGGCAGAGGCTGCTCCTCACCAGGCAGGCAGGTTGTGGTCCAGAGGTCAGCCTCACCTGCTCTTCAAGGTAGTCCTGTGCACGGCACAAATTATAGGGGGTGAAAGTCTAGAAATCAGAACAACCTTTCCAGAGTGCAATTGAGCAATAGTTGTTAGATTAGCGATAAGTAACAGATACAATACTATCTTCTTTGATCTGCTAACTCCGCACCTAGGGGTGTATTCACTGAAGGACCCATCAAGGATGCAAAAATAGGTGAACCAGAGGGTTCTGGAAAGCCTCTCAAGACAAGTGCATACCAGTCACTGATTGCTAATAGCTCACGGTTCACCACATTCAAGAAAATAACATATTCCAATAAGAACATATAAAATTATTTCCACAATATACTATCTAACTCAGTAATCAGGTTACAAAACAACATTTGATATGTAATAACATTTACATATACATGTTTCTGTCTGCGGAGACTGATTACCAAAAACACGTCCACAAAAGTTTAAGAGTGGTTACCTCTAGGGTTAGGATTCGGAGTGCTTTTTATATTTCTCCCTCTTGAAGTTTTATTCTATATGTATTATCTCTGTAAAACCTAAGTTTTTAATTTAGCCAGTTCTGTTCACAAATTCTGTACTCATTAAATCTTCCTCTTTTTCTCTGCCTAGTCTAGGGTCCCCAGAGTTTCCTTGTAACTTATTTTGTCTTTGACCCAAATCAAGGAGAAAATGTGGAGAAAGAGTGCATGAGCTTTGAGAACACACACATTTAGAGGTGAAGGTGTATAGTCAACAGTTCAAAGTTGTAGATAGCAATTGTCTCTTCAATTTCAACTTGGCAGTCAAATTTTACAGCACACTGTTGATAATTACAAAAGATATGCCCGTTTGAAATGTAAAAATATATTCTTCAATACAAAACTGTAACTTGGAAATTCACAAATATATGGAAATTAAACAACACACTCCTAAATAGCCAATGGGTCAAAAATTAAATCACAAGGGATATGAGAAAATATGTTGAGATGAATGGAAACAAAAACACAACATGTCAAAACTTATAAGATACAGGTAAAGCAGTGTTCAGAGGGAAATTTACAGCTATAAATAACCACATTAAACAAAAAGAAAGATCCCTAACTTTACCCCTTAAAAAGTAGAAAAAGAAAAGCAAATTGAAGCCAAAACTAGCAGAAGGAAGGAAATAATGAGGATAAAAGCAGAGGTAAATAAGATAAAGTACAGAAAAGTAATAGAATCAATGAAACTAAAAGTTGGTTTTGTAAAAGATTAATTAAATTGGCAAGCTTTTACCTAGACTTACTGAGAAAAAAGGAAATAAAACTCAATTTTTTTCAATTCAGAAAAGAACATGGAGACATTACTATTGACCTAACAGAAATAAAAGTGATTTTACAGAAGTACTATGAGAAACTACATGCCAACAAATTAGATAATCTAGATTATCAAAACTGACTCAAGAAAAAACAGAAAATATGACTAGACTAGATGTATAACAAGTAAAGAGACTGAATCATTGATCAAAAATTCCCAACAAAGAAAAGCCCAGGACCAGAGAGCTTCACTGCTGACTTCTACCAAGCATTTAAAGAAGAATTAACACCAGTTCTTCTCAACCTCTTCCAAAAACATGAAGAGAAGGGAACACACCCTGATTCATTCTATGAAGTCAGCGTTATCTTGATACCAAACCAGACAACGGCATTACAAGATAAGAAAACTACAGACCAATATTGCTTATGAAATATAAATTCAAAACTCCTCACCATAAAAACTAGCGAACTGTTTTAGTTCCCTAGCCCACTGAAAGCAATACACTATGAAGTGGGCCAACTTGAACAATGGGAATTTATTCACTACGGTTACGGTCTGGGAAAATGTCCACATCAGGGCTTCATCAAGGCAATGCTTTCTTCCTGAGCACCAGCTGCCGGTAATCCTTGGCTCCTCTGTCCATGGAAAGGCATGTGGCAGTGTCTGCTGGTCTCTCCCTTCTTTCCTGGTTTCCATGATTTCAGCTTCTTGCTTTTTTTCTCTTTCCATTTATAAAAGCCTCCAGTAAGAGGATTAAGACCCATCCTGAATGAGGTGGGTCACACCTTAACTGAAGCAACCTCATCAACGGATCTGACACACAGTGGGGCCACGCCCATAGGAATGGATTAACATTAAGAACATGCTTTTCTGGGGTACTTAGAGCTCAAAACCACCACACAAACCAAATCCAGTATTGAAAGGATTATACTCCATGACCAAGTGGAGTTTATCAGAGAAACATAAGGGTGGTTCAACATATAAAAATCAATTAATGCAATATACCACATTAATTTGAATGAAGAGAAAGACGCTGCATGATCATCTCAATTACTGCAGATAAAGCCTTTGATAAAGATCCAACACCCTTTAATGATAAAAACACCTAACAGATCAGAAGTAGAAGGGAACATCCTCAACATAATAAAGGACATTTATAGAAAACACACAGGTAGCATACTTAATAATGAGAGACTAAACGCTTTCTCCTTATGATCTCAGACACGAAGTTGCACTTCTCTTCAACATTGTGCTGAAGGTTCTAGGAAGGGCAACTAGGCAAGAAAAGGAAATAAAAAGCTTGTAGGTTGGAAAGGAGATGTGAACTATCTCTGTTCACAGATGACATGATCTTGTACATAGAATATCCTAAGGAATCCCCTTAAAACATCTATTATAACTAGTAGATAAATTCAGCAAAATTGTAGGCTAAAGGTTCACTATATAATTGCACATGCTTTCAGTGAACAATCTGAAAACAAAATTAAGGAAAAAAATCACTAGCAATCGTGCCAAAAAAGAATAAAGTACATACGAATAAATCTAATAGAAGTACAAAACTTATATACTGAAAACTGCAAAACACTGGAATTAAAAATGGATCCAAACAATGAGCCATATTCATGGGTCAGAAATCTTAATATCGTTAAAATGGTAATACTCCTTAATATCATCCATGGATTCAACACATCTCTATCAAAATCCCAGAATTCCATTTTCTCACAAACTAACCATCTCATCCCAAAATTCATTTAGAAATGCAAAGGAACCACAATAGCCAAAGCAATCTTGAGAGAGAACAAAGTTGGAGGTCTCAAATCCCCCAATTTCAAAGCTTAATACAAACCTATAGTAACTGAGGCAGTATAGTTCTGGCATAGGATAAAAATATAGATCAAAGGAGCAGAATTGAGAATCCAGAAAAAAAAAACCTTTTATTTATGGTCGCTTGACTTTCAATAAGGTTGTCAAGATAATTATTTGGGGGTGGGCCACAGTGGCTCAGCAGGTAAGAACGCTTGCCTGCTGTGCCCGAGGACCCGGGTTCGATTCCTGGTGCCTGCCCATGTAAAAAAAAAAAAAAAAAAAGATAATTATTTGGTGTAAAAAGTAGTTATTTCAGAAACTGTCGTGTTGGGACAACTGAACATTCACATCCAAAAAAATGAAGTTGGACCTCTGCCTCACACTGTACAAAACATTTAACTCAAAATGCATCATAGATTAATGTATGAGGTAAAACTGTAAACCTCCTAGAGGAAGGCAGAGTAGTAAATGTTTATGATCTTGGGTTAGGAAATGGTTTGCTAGATACACTACCAAATGCACAAGAGAAAATGAAAAAATACATACGTTAAATTTCATAAAAATTAAAAACTTTGGTTCTGAAAATGATGTCATCAAAAAGTGGAAAGACAACACTCAGAATGAGAGAAAATATTTGCAAGTTTTATATCTGGTAAGGGGCTTCTATGCAGAATATATAAAGAACACATACAACTCAATAAGAAAAAGATAAATAACCCAATTAAAAATGAACAAAGTACCCGAACAAATATTTCTCCAAAGAATATATACAAATTGCTAATAAACACATGAAAAGATTCTCAACATCACTGGTCACAAAGGAAATGCAAATGAAAACTACCATGCTGTATCAGTTTGTACGTACTAAGAAGTCTATAATCAAAATGACAGACAATAACAAGTATTGACAAAGATGGAGAAATTGGAACCCTCATGCATTTTTGGTGAAAATCTTAAAAAATGCAGTCACTTTAGAAAACACTATTGCAATTGCTCAAAAAGTTAGAGTTACCCTGTGACCCATTAATTGCACTCTTAGGTTGTATTAGTTTGGTAGCTGATGGCTCTCCCTACAACAGTTCCTCTTTCAAAGGACTCCAGTAAACTAATCAAGACCCACACTGAATGGGTGGAATCACATTTCCACTAATCAAAAGGTTGCACCCAAACTGGGGTGTGGCATAACTCCACCGAGATAATCTAATCAAAAGTTTCCAACTACAATATTGGATTAGGGTTAAAAGAAATGGCTGCCCCAGAAGATTGGATCAGAATTAAAACATGGCTTTTCTTGGGTACATAATAGTTCAAAACCAGCACATAGGTATGAAAACAGGAAAACATATATCCACATGAAAACTTATATACAAATGTTCATACAGGATTATTCCTAAAAGTCCCAAAGTGGAAATTGAAGAATGGATAAATAAAATGTGGTATATCTTTACAATGGGATATTATTTGCCAATAAAGGGGAATGAAGTACTGATATATACAACAGGGAAGAACCTTGAAAATACAGTAAGTGAAAGAAGTCAGTCATAAAGTCAATATATAATATGATTCGATTAAATTTATATGATATAAATAATTATATCTACAGAGATGGGAAATAGATTAGTGATTTCCTAAAGCTGAGGGTGGGATGTGTTATTTTGTGGGGGTGGGGAGACTGGGAAGTGAATACCAATGAGTACAGGGTTTCTACTTGTAGTTAAAAATTTTTTCTAATGTTGATTGTGGTGATATTTGTATAACTCTGGGAATATGCTTAGAGCAATTGAACTGTACATTTTAAATGGGGGAGTTATATAACATATGAATTAAATCTCAGAGAAAGCTGTTAAGAATTCAATTGCAATTGAAGAAAAATTAGAAGATCCTTGGTCTGAGAAAAGCCATCTGATCGATATGATTTTCATTGAGGTAAAAGGAGCAGCTTGGGCTACCTTCTAATTAAGTAACTATTTTAAACAGTAACTTACTAGACCAAATGAATGGTCAGCAACTGAAATACTGAAGGGGGAAGTTATTTTTCGGCATAGGTTTCCCTCCTCTTTAACCTCCAGGGCTTAGAATAGCATCTGGCAGATAAAAGTCTCACTAATTGTTTGCTGACTGGAATTTCACTAGAAAAGTAGAAATCTTAGGTCCTTAGAGAAGACAGGCCTTGCTCTGAGCTACCTGTCTGGAGAAGGAGAGTGGGGACTACAACCCATGCTTTCTGGCTCCTGGCCAGTTTCTTTCCACTGTTTAAAATTAATGGCAGCAGTTTGAAGGCTATCTTTGGTCCTAAGGTAACTTTCTTTCTTTTTTTTTTTTCATTCCCCAAAGCCTCACTGACAAAAGTAAAAGATGGAAGTTCATCATTTGGGGGCCCAAAAACATGGCTGAATTGCCAACAGAAGAAGGTTTTTCCTCCTATGACTTTCTGTGGCATTCTGGCAGATGATTAGATGTTACCAGTCAATGGGTATCACTGAGATAAAGCAGTTAACTTCATGATTTTGTCAAAGATACTGGCCTATCAAAATTAACTTGTCTTTATAAGACAAGATAGGTTGAGTAATTATATTCTTTAAAAAAGGTAAAGATATACTTTCAAATGGTTAAAGTAATATATTTTAGGTTATGTGAATTTCATCTTAAAGTTGAAAAACATAAATAAATACACTTGATGCTGCCCTAACTTTAGAGTTTTCTATTTTGTATACACAGAAAATTTTATTTTAGGAGTTTAAATTAGATATTCTTTTACTTGCAAACATAAGCATCTTAAAAGATATATCATATATAACATGCCATTTTTTATTTG
>PVIY010013912.1:0-57869 GCA_004026745.1 Myrmecophaga tridactyla | reverse complement strand
CACATTTCGTTATTTTTCCATGTGAGTATCCCGTTATTGCAGCGCCATTTGTTGATTTTTTTTTCGGGGGGGGATGTGCATGGGCTGGGAATCATAGTGTAATCTGATCTCAGACATGTGGGGATGCCTCATTGTCACTGCTTACCATGAAAGGGACAGTGGGGACCATCTTTCTTCATCACCCATTTTATAGATTCTGAAGCAGATCTGAGGTTCCGTGAGGTGGGGAATCTTGCCTAGGTCCTCACAGCTGCTGAGAACTAGACTCTGATCTGTCTGCTATCTAATGGTTGCTTTTCTTTCCCCTGATGTTACCTCTAAACCTGTATTTATTTCAAAATAAGCAAGGTTTGGGAGACTTGGATTACTTACTTTTGTTAGTGACTCTTGCTCCTGTCTTTGAGATTTATCCATTTCTTTCATCTTCTTCCCACTTCTGAATCTACCTCCCGTTCACCCAAATGACAGATACTGCAGCTTGGTAACTCCAAATAGATAATTCAGGGTGAAATTAGTAATCTGTGGGTGGTTTCTCACTTGGCCAGCAGTTGGCATTGAGGGATTTTTGATTTCTTTCACAAGATTGAAGACACCAGGACCTTAGTACAACGATATAATCCGTGTAGAGGAAGCATTTGTCTCTGTGTTGTAAATCGGATTAAATTTACAGTAAGATATTGATTCCTATGAATTAAGTGGATGTCACATATGTACCCTCTGTCTGTAGTCTCTTTCAGGATTTGTGAGAGCGGTTGGCCCTATAGCTTATCTGCAGGGGTATAAGAAAGGCACGGGATAGGGGCTATTTTGTCAAATGTCTATAGAGCTAAAATTCTAACTTCCTGCAGAAGTCACAAATTCATTTTCTGTTTCGGAATCAGAAGCTTAGTATCATATGGATGTCTTACTGCAGTGATTCTCATTGGGGTGCTGGTGAGGTGGAATGAGACTAGTCAAGGGGACTTCTTCAAAATATCTCTATCCCCTGGGGATTCTGAGTAGCCTTCCAGAAGGCAGGCCCTTCCGATTGAGAATCACTCCAGGAAAGAGAGATATTTTTGATGGAAATGTGTTGCGCCTGTGAATGGTGTGATAGCAGATGTAAGGTTAAAAATCTCTGCTCTGCCACCTGAAGTCCTGAAAAGACTATGCTTATTGTCTTAATCCATTTCTCTATTTCCTGGTTAGTCCAGGCATCATGGGAAGCAGGCTGTCCGTCTAGTTTTAGTGATGGCATTCAGAGGTCTGAGGTCAACATGGTGGCTGCATCAAGTGCCTCTCATATGGGAGTCTGTCTTTTTTTTGGCATTCCATCCTTGTCTTATTCCTCTCCCCTTTCACTTTATCCTGCTGTCTTTTTTCCTTAGTATGTTTTTGCCTTTGGAATACTGTACTTATTTCATGAAGATATGTCCTCTTGCTGGGACCAGCTACATTATGGGTCCTAATGCAAAATGAAAATGTGGGACCCTGTTCTAGTTTGCTAGCTGCCAGAATGCAACACCCCAGTGACGATTGGCTTTTAATAAAAGGGGATTTATTTAGTTAACATATAGTTCTTCAGAGGAAAGGCAGCTAACTTTCAACTGAGGTCATTTGTTACGTGGGAAGGCGTAGGGCGATCTCTGATGACCTTCTCTCAAGGCCTCTGGGTTCCAACAACTTTCCCTGGGGTGATTCCTTTCTGCATCTCCAATCGCCTGGGCTGAGTTCCGAGTGCTGAGATGAGGTATGCTGAGCTGCCTGGGCTGCGCTACATTGCGCTCTCTCATTTAAGTACCAGCCAATTAAATCAAACATCATTCCTTGCAGCAGGCACGCCTCCTAGCCGACTGCAGATGTAATCAGCAACAGATGAGCTTCACTGCCATTGGCTCATGGCCACAGCAAAAGAACTAGGCACCTTTACCTGGCCAGGTTGACACCTGAATCTAACTACCACAGACTGCTTGTTCAGAAATTAAGCATTTCAAGACAGTGACAGTAGAGCATTAAATCAAGCATGGGCCCTTCTGAGGGTGGGGCCTTGTGTGTGATTAGACAGTGTCACACCTATGAGGCCAGCCTATCTCTTACATTCTATTCAGGATTAAAATAGTTTCCTAATGTTTTTTTCTGGGTCGTGCAGTAAATTGTGCTCAGGTAGTACCCTTCAGTGTGTCTGTAGAGTTATCTCCTGGTTCTGTAGAACCTGTCCATCGTGGAAACCACACTAAGAGAAGACAAACTCCCTTAGTTTAAAGATTAAATATCTTAAGCTGGGAGAGATCAATTAGAAAGAGGAATGGTACTTAAACTTAGGACTCCTGATTGTCTGATGAGAATACAAATTTTTAAAATTAACTTAACACTAAAATAATGCTGAGCACAATCTCTTTTGAGTCAGAAGGGCTCACTATTTACTGATGACTCAGATTAATCATAAAACAAAAGTCATCATTATATAAGACTAGAAAATTCTGGTTTCCTGGGTTTTTTCATTATTTGAATCTTTATAATAAATGCAATAAGGCAAGTAAACAACAATAGGAGTCTCAACATAATAAAAAGCTGAAAATCATTACTCTGAAAAATTAGAAATAGTAAACAGACTCAACAATATGTAATGAACTGAAATGGCATCTGAAGAATGAAATTTCTCAGTGAATTTTCTATTGGAAGAAATAGTCAATAATTTGTGATTATATAACATGGCATCAGCACCACACATTAAAAGAATTCATATTATATGATTCCATTCATATGAAGTATCCTGAATAGGGAAACCTATAGGGCCAGAAAATAAATTAGTGGTTGCTTACAGCTGGAGGTGATGAGAATATGGCAAGAGTGGGGTGATAGTAAAGGGTATGGGTTTTCTGTTTGAGGTGATGAAAATTTCTAAAATTGTGGTGATGGTTGCACGTATCTGTGAATATACTAAAAGCCATAGACTTGTACATTTTAAATAGGTGACTTGCATGATATGTGAATTAAATCTCAAAGTTGTTTTTTTAATGTGATAAGATTTTAGATATATAACTTTTCAAAGGTGTACGTCAAAGTGTAAAATATGGCAGTCAAAATAATCTATAGAAATGTACTGCTTTTATGTAGTGGTGTAAGCTCAACCCAAGTAAACCATGTCTTAAACCTTAGAGTCTATGGTAAGGGAGGAGCAGACTTTTTCAGCTGCCAGAAAAATATCTTAGACTACAGGTCCTGTATGTGTTTCTTACTTTATGCAACTGGCATGATTACTGTTGAGTACTTGTTTGTAGCCTGTGGCTTCACAAGTGCTGGGAGTACCTAAGGAGGCAGCTTGACAATATGGAATTAGCCTGTGTTATTGATTCTGCATATACAGTAATTCTGGGTCTGGGTAAATTTTGCAGAGTGGGTCCTAAAGTTGCACCCAAATCTTGCAAACCTCTGCCCTTTGCCACCCAACTGGGGCCAATCTGTATACAAATTGAATGTTATCAACATAACAATAACTACAACAATTTAAAGTTCTGTACTTCTATAGGGCTTACTGTGTGCTAACACACATGCTATCCTATATGTGAAGTAATTGCAATTGTTGTACCCACTTTTCAGAGGAGGAAACTGAGGCACAGAGAATTTAAGTAAATTGCCTAATTACTATAAAGTTGTAAGTGGCAGGTTTGAATCCGGTCATCTCACTCTAGAGTCCTCTCCCAACCACCACCCTACCCTGCTTGGATTTCACTAGGACTTTATTGACTTGGCCCAGTGGACACTTGATGTTTAAAAAAAAATAAATGAAGAAAGGGCCCACGAAATTTGCCATCAATCTCAACTTCTCCCTTACATACGTAGTGCATAGCTGTGACTTTGTTCTTTGAGTTTCTGCAGTGCCGCCATTTTGTTTGAAGAAGGACGTGAACATTCTCCTGGGTGGTCTGGTGGTTTTAGAAATGTATCCACAAATTCTTTGATATTCCTCCCTTTAAGAGGTGAAGCTTAAATTCCCTTCCCTTCCAATGAATAAAACAAAGCGGGAGTGATCGTGTGTGACTTGGAAAGCTAGGTCGCACAAAGGCGCAGCACCTTCCATCTTTGTCAGTCTTGTGTTGGCTCATTGGCTCTGAGGGGAGCCAGCTGGCATGTGGGGAGAAGAGGCCCACAGGCTGGTTCGCTGAGGCCTGCCAGGGAGGAGGAACGAGGACCTCTGCCCATGGCTGCGAGAAGAACCTCGGAAGCAGAGCACCCTGCCTACTCAGGCCCCCAGTTGACCGCACCCCTGATCGCCATGTGGATTACAAATTCATGAGAAATCCTGAGCCAGGACCACCCAATCGAGTGGCTTCCAAACTCCACCTGCCTCGCAGAAACTGTGGGATAATAAATGCTTACTGTGTTAAGCCACCGAGTGTTAGGGTGATGTGTTATGCAGCAATAGATATGTAATGCATTTAGTATCCTGGTGGCCAGTAAACCTTGGTCAAATTATTCATAATCACACTGAATTTAGGGAGTGTTTTTTCATTTTGGAAAGAGAAGCATGTGTGGGGGGGTCCCCTGTGAAAACAATCACAGCTTAATCCCTACCAAATATTCTGACCTAGAGGGACTTATACATGAAATTAACATAGTTTAAATCTACCTTCTACTTCAAGGTCTCTAAGCAATTTTTTTCTTCTCTCTTCACCTGTGCTGCTCTGAATTGATTAGATGGATTCTCCCGCTGTTGGTGAGCTGAGAGCAGTTTGATTTTACCAAAACTGTTGCTTAGCAATAGGAAGGAACTTAATGGCTCCACTCTCTTCTGCAAACTGAGAGGAGCCTCCCTGTGCAGCTATTGTCTGTCTGTAATGCTGAATTTAAAACTGTAATGATCATTTTAAGATAAAATTGAGGCTGGCCTAGGCGACACATTACATTTTCCCTAGCATCTCGGCCACCCAGGGGACTGGACTGGCCCAGCTTGAGGCCCCTTTGCAGAAAAGCAGGTTTCCTGGAATTAAGGGGCACTTAGGAGTCTAAGACAAAAGCTGGAAAGAAACTAGTAAATTCCTTATTGGTAGGAAAACAGGTGGTTTGTATTCAGTATGTACTGACTTTGTGATTCTGGGATCAAGCACTTGGTTCTCAAATGTTATAATTAGAAACTCAGCCAGTGATTTTAGAGAAGGTTCTTTGGAAGGATCCCGAGTAAATTTCAGGACATGGGAGAGGGTGGGAAGTCTAGCTCCTCCTGACCTTACTGTTGGACAAGGCTCCCAGAAATATCAACTGTGTAGAAGTTTTAAACACAAATTCTAAGCCCAATTGTTCATGAAGGACGTTGGTATCAAGATTCAGAAATCTCTGCCCAATTTAGAGGTCATTCTTTAAACTAAATGATGCACAAATTTATTTGATTTTGTTTAATCTTCTATCAATCCTGTAGGTCTTTCTGTGAGTACCCTGTGCCATTCCAGGTACTACAAAGAGGTAAAACTGAAATATAAAGGATTACCTCTAAGAGCTGTCTAATAGCTGACAATCGAGTCCAGGAAATAAGATGAATTGGCACAAGGTAAATATCAGATGACCAAGATGTAAATGCCAGGATACTGGTAATAATCAGGGTAATTACTGGCCACATTGTTAAACTCTGGACTTGAAGAGCAAGAGAAAATGTCTTATTAGCAAAATAACAAGGCATCAGTGATGACCCTGAAGAAAAAGGTTAATATAGTATCAAGCTATTTCATATATTCTTCTAATTAGTCACCTTTCTCCAGGCAGCAGTACTTTGTCGTTTTTGTTTTTAAAACACGGTGACACTTTTACCCTCTGTATCTACAGGTTGTTCTTTATAGATGCACACCTCCTGATTTATTTAATAGTCTTAGAAATTTAACTGGTGTTATAAGTGGAGGTGGAAGCAGCCTCTGTCATACTGGGCTAAATTAATATTGCCAAGATATCTACATGTGCATCATAATGAGAAGCGATGAAAGACTTACATTGAAGCAAATTATGTTTCAGTGGTTTGAAAACTCAAGAGCCATAAACCTACAGATAGTCCAAACTAGACTAGTTGAAGTAGAATAAAATAATAGTATTGTGATGTATTTTATTTGTATGCTGTATGGTAGGGATCACATTTCCTTCTTTTCCCATATGAGTATCCCCTTATTGCAGCACCATTTGTTGAATTTTTGTTTGTTTGGGTTTTCATTTGTTTGTTTGCTTGTTTGTTTATTTGGGAAGTGCATGGACTAGAAATCAAACTTGGGTCTCCCTCCTGGCAGGCAGGAATTCTACCACTGAACTACCCTTGCACCCCCTGTGATGTTTTTAAAATAAATGTAATGAGTAGTCATTAGGTGCCAAACATCTCTTTTCTCAGGCATTATTAGACTATCAGCTATAAAGACTCTCAGACTGGATATTTAATTATGTGTAGCATTAGCATGGCACCTGGCAGATGTTGCCTGCTTATAATCCTCTTCCTCTTTCCAGACTTTTCTCTGTGCTCACTTCTAATTTTCAGGATCCAGTATACAAGTCAGAATTAATTAAAACAGTAGAGCATCTTAGAGTGGATAAACTGTCATCTGGCAAAGAATGTTAACACTGTCAGAAATTCCCCTGCCAAAGGCAGTTCTCTTGGTTCCTGTGGATTGTGTATAAAACAAGCCACAGCTCCCTTTAGAGGCAGATGCCCAAATGCAATCAAACAGGCTTAGCAAAAACTAGAGTCTTCTGCCTCCATCTACTCACCTTCCTTGCTGTGCTGTTAAAGATTTATAAGTGATGTTCTCTTTCCCTTTTCTCTACACGAGCATTATGAACTTTTGAAGCCCTCATTCTTTACCTTGGGTTTTTATAGTGCCTTACAGTTGTAAAGCCTTTAATAAATAATGGCATGGTGTCTGTCACAAACCTGGGAAATGGGAAGAACAGATATTATTTTCCAATTCAGACGTACAAGGAAATAGGCTCCGCAAGGTAAAGTGACTTGCCCAAGAGAAGTCTAGTTCTCTGGATTCCCAGTCCAGTGCTCTATCTATTAAATCTGTTTACCTTTAGCATGCGGTATTTCAGAGCCATATACCACTGATATTTTGGTGGACATTTGAACAATTAATTGATAAACATTTCATATCCACTGATTTAAATTATTGACGATCTTCAAATATGTGTCTCAACTTCCTTCCCTCTTAGATGTAGTTACTTCCTATATATAAGGAAGTTTTAAGGACTGCCTTTTATTCCTGGTTTCCTCCGTGTGTTTTGTAGTTTAGGTTTAATTTTCCAGCACAGAACTTAGCACTAAAACATTTCTGAGATGATACTTGGATACTGATCAGTGCACATAAAAGATATCTCTCGAGATTTGAACATATTTCTTGTCCTCATAAACATTTCTTCCGATAAACCTATAATAGAGCCATTGTGGAAAATAGTTCAGAAACTTCCTGAACTCTCCAGCTAGATTTTACTTATTTACTTGGTTATTTTTAAAGCCCACTGACCACGAGTTCCTTTGGAATACATGCTGAACATTCAACAACCTTTGATGATGGCCTAGAGATAGAGGCCTCTCGTTCTCAAAGACTGGCTGCCCTGTCACTTTTTTGAACAGTTTTATTGAGATGAATTTCATATATCATAAAATTCACCCATTTAAAGTATACAATTCAATGAGTTTTAGCATTGCTGTATCATCTTTAGTAGACTTCCTGTCTTGGTTTTTGATAACACTCACACTGCCTACCGTGGAAAGCAGTTGAGTCTAGATTTACGATAGACTCAAAATCTCTGGCCTTGCTCTCGGCACCATGGCATGGGTGGAAAATCTGGTTAACTGCCCTGTCTTGAGAATTTGAGCTTCTGTTCTCATTAAGTTGGGGCTGGGAAGAAAGAGTCACTATGCCTCTTCCTGAGGACAGTGCTTGCTGGAGAAGTGGCCTCTGAGTGCTGGTGTTGGGAAGGAAGTTATTCAGGAAACAAGAGTTGTGAGGGCCTGAGGAAGAAGGGGTATTGGTGAGCGTAGCTAAGAAGGACTCTGCAAGGAGAGAGGAAGGACGAATTCTCAGGAGAGTGGATTTTGGTGTCATACAAATATGGGTCTGAGTTCTGCCACTTTTCTAGCTTCGTGATCTACACTAACCTCTCTAAGTCTCCATGTTCTCATTTTTAAGTGAGGATTATGACTGAACCTACTTCAGAGAGTTGCCATGAGGATTCAGTGAGATGATACCTATGCAGTTCTTTGCTCCGCACCTGGAACCTACTAAATACTCAATGAATATTTTCTGCTGTTATTGTGAGTTGTTTCATCCATGTGACTTATAAGCTTCTTGAGAACAAAGATAATTGTGTTCGCCATTGACTCTCCAGACCCACCATTGGATCTGGACAGACCAGAGGGTTGAACTGAATTGAATGCATTTCCCTGGCACCCATTTTTTTTCTCTCTATCGCACTCTACCTCATTTTTGTGCACCCATATGTATGTGACGTGCATGCACATATAGATAAACACGTGTGGGCATTCCATCCCCCCACTGCCATGATGTTATTTCATGTTATCTATTGACTATACATGGGCAAAAATTAGTAAAATAACTGGAAAGATTATTCATTATATGTCACCCCATGGTAATCTTATGAAAGGAGTGTAATTTCTGGATACAATTAAGAGACCTAGAAATGATTTTGTTAAATGAATCTATGCTATTTAACAGTTGTCACCACAGCACACTCTTGTATGTAATGAAAGGTAGTTGAAGAGAGAAGAGGTGAGAGGTTCAGCAATATTTTTATAATAGTAATGTTAGGAAATAATTGGACCTGCGCTGGGAATGTTCCAGAATGGGAAGTATTCTGAGAAATGTTAGTGTACCCATTTTATGATGGACTATATATATGGTGAAAAAGAACAGCAATGAAAATTATTCTTAAATTATGAGTCCAGGTCTAAGAGTCTAAGTTAACAATACAATAATGGTCTCAGTTCATGATTAGCTAAGTATCGGGTGACGGCAGGAGATCTAAGTGGGAAGAACCAAAGATGGGACTAGATGCCCTCCCAAGATGAGCTAGTCCAGTCCCTCTCACCTCTAGAGGTATCCCCTAAACTTGTTTATTTATGTCTCATCTCATCTTGCAAACAGCTTGAGGCCGATCCTCTAATACCGTTAAGAAGACATTGCTTTGGAGGGATTTCACCCAGGTAATCATTCTCTGATAGAGTCCAAGGGAGATTGAGTTTTCAGTCTATGAGGGAAATGGTACTTTAATAAAAGTTATATTTGCAACCTGTATTCCAATGAGCTTCATTTATGAGAGCAAGTGAGGATAGTTTGCTGATTCCTGTACTAAGTGAAAGATGAAATGCAAAAGACCACATACTGTGTATAGGTGTATGTGGTCATGCATTCATTTTATGAAACATCCAGAAAAAAGCAAATCTGTAACTGCCGAAAGCAGGTTAGTGGTTGCCTGGTGCTGGGGGTGGAAATAGGGGTTGACTTCATACAGGCACTGTGGATAGTTCTAGAGTGATGGAAATGTTCTGTAACTGGGTTGTGGTTATAGATACTTAACTACAAATTTACTAAATATCAGTGAATTGTATACTTAAAATCGGTGAATTTCATGGCATATAAATTATACCAGAATAAAAGGTATACCAGAATAAAAGGACCAACTCTGTCACTAGCAAGATGATTTTCAGTTCCACAAGAGCCTGTCTATGTACCAAAAATGCCAGTGGTTCCACACTTCGGGAACTTACCCTCCTGGCGAGATGTAATGGGCAAGTGGGCAATTACTCACTTATCCCAAGATGGAATTTTAATTGAGTCCTTCACCCACCTGAGCCCCAGATCATGTGGGGCTTTTTAAACTATGTACTTTCATTTATCCTTATTTCTGTTCCTTTATGCTTAGCCATTTTATCCTTATATTTTCACTTTTGCCTTCAGAGGAAAAGTTACGACCCTAGTATTCAAAGAGTAGTGCAGAGTTTTTTGAGTGTGTGTAGGAACTTGAAATCCTTCCCTCTGGAGCAAAATTTGATAGGGATTAGGTGAACTCATTCTTGACCCCTCTCCCAGGGATCTTATTAGAAGGGGGTAAAGCCTAGTTAGAACTCTGAAGGAAGCTTTACAACGTCATCAGTGCAGCAGTACCTGAGATCAGACATCAGGGACTGTGGTTATGAAGGTGAATAATTATGAAAGGAACTTTTAATTGTATGCATCTGCTTCCTGCCTTCTATAAAAGCTCTTATAATATCCAACCTCGACTAGAGTAGGTTAATTTATCTGTTCTTAAGGAATTGTTTGTGTCTTTTAGGGATTATTTTATGCTATAAAGAGAACTTTTTTTTGCATGCCAGTTTTCTGTGTGAGCATTGCATTCAAACCACATGATCTGGGGCTCAGGTGGGTGAAGGACTCAATTAAAATTCCATCTTGGGATAAGTGAGTAATTGCCCACTTGCCCATTACATCTCTCCAGGAGGGTAAGTTCCCGAAGTGTGGAACCACTGGCATTTTTGGTACATAGACAGGCTCTCGTGGAACTGAAAATCATCTTGCTAGTGACAGAGTTGGTCCTTCTGAGAGAAAGAAGGATCGGGTGTGGCAAGTGGGGTAGGGTGCCGATTTAGCTTCATTTCCTTCACCAGAGAGCATTTCTAAGGCGTGATCTTAAAAGAAAACAGTCTTTTCTCTGAGCTGCTGATGGAGAATAAGTTCTAATGGACGACCTCACTGTATGATCGAGGTGCTATTAAATCCTTGTGCTTAGATGAGAATAAGAGTCCAGCTCTTGGAATCTTCAGGAGCCAGAGGCAATAATGTATCCTCTCAGGAGGATGTGCTATTAACAAGTTACAGAGTTTTTATAATTTGCTGAGATTAATGAACTTTATATAGCTGGGGGTGGGGAGGCATTAGACAAAAAAATGAATATAGTTTTATCCCTTCTACAGCCTCTCTCCACCTTGTATACAAAAATTTCCTGTGCATGAATTTTAGTTTGTATAATTATATGATGCTTTATTTAAATCCTCTTACTGAAGATATCACTATAAACATTAGTGGCACCCAGGAACTCGGTGCCAATGTCTTGATCCTGTTTTGTGCATTTTGCTATACATTGTCATTGTCTATTTGAAATGCTTTCATTTTGTCAGTCAGTCCTGTTCTCTGAATTAATAGAAGGATCTTTTGCAGTGCTTTACTTCACATTTAAATGTGAGGGCAGTTCCTGTCCGTCAAACACAAACCGAGACAGGCTATTTTAGAACTGTCCCAGGCTTCTGTCTTCTTCTAAAGATGGGCTCCAGAGTGCCTTATGCACTGAAGACTGTCCTCAGAGTTAAAAACTTCTATACAGAATCTCCTTACCTCTGCTGAGATTTTTTTTTCAGGTATATGTGGGGCAGTAGTGGGACATCAGTTATGAGAAGTTTGAGTATTTAAGTAGAAATTTTCAGGTCTGCTAGACCAGTGTCAGCATCGCAAAACTGAAGAGCTGTCTAGGGGTAGAACCTCTGGTGTAGAACGTGTTGTTGTAATTGAAACACTTGCTCAGATGCTATCAGCCTCTTCTGCCCCTGACGTCTGAGAGAAAAGGCAGCTTCTGCGCTCTAATTGCAAATAGTGAGAGCCGTGGACGTTTGGGATTGGGCATGGCTGTTAATCCGTTAATGTTTGGTTGCAGGAAGCAAAAAAATAGTCAAGGTATTTTATATGAGAAGAAATTTATTACAGGGATTTGGGTGTGCAGGAAGGGTTGGAGGAGTCGGCTCAGGTCAGGCTGGGCTTTGAGGGATCCCTTCTGGAACACCGTGTACAGGTGGCCACCAAGGGAACAGCTGCCTCTGCTGCACGTGGGGTGGCGGGGAGGCACAGGTTGCTCCCAGAATTTCTGACCTCGAGAACACATCAGCTTAGCTGTACCTGGTCACCAGGGAATGCCACTGTCTCTGGGACCCACAGTCTGGGACACGGGGAACCCTATACCTCCCCAACTATGCCCGCAGTAATGGCTGCTGTAGCAGGAAAGTAGCCTCTGTCTTACTTCCACCTTCCAAATCTTGAGCACGTGTTCTAGTTAGTGAAGCCTAATTTGTATCCAGAACCTGAGTTGCAAAAGACCCCAAGGTCATGCAAAACTTACCTTTTGAGCCCTGCAGCCCAATCTTGGCCTTTTACATGTACCAGTTATGCTTATGAAAGGAAATGTCAATTCTAACTGTCTTAAGTCAAATATATTACATTGGGAGAATGTGCAAAAAGGAGATCATGAAATAGGCGCATAAGGTTCTCATGCGTTCTCATATATGTGTGTTCTCATATATTTAAATGCTCCTTTGTTGACCTCCACACTCCCTAATTTAGAATATCTTCAGGCAAAGCAGTTTTTTGTGCAATATGCGTTCTAGCTACAAAAGAAACATGCAACTATGGGACCCACTTTTAGGTGTGTATGAGCATAAATCAAATCTTGTGCTTAGAATAAGTGGCCCTTTATTTTTCTGACCTGATAAAAGTCCAGATGCAATGTCTGTCCCATCGCAACCTAAATCACTTCCCTAACTGCACCAGGAGGTGTTTGTGCATTCGAGAACCCTGGTAAGAACGGGCTTACCATAAATCCTCGCTCATATGACTGCTGTTTTCACATCTGCAGTTGATGTAAATGGTCCTGGTGATGCTGTGGGCAAAACCTCTGCTCCCTCCTAAGGTTATTGTGAGGGTTAAGTAAGTTAATACACTTAAAGTGCTTAAAACAGTACCTGGCAATATATAAGTAACTGCTGCTATTGTTATTATTATTTTCTATAAAATGGGATAACTCTAACTTACAGGGCTGTTGTGAGGCTTTAATGAGTTTATTCCCTGGTGCAAATAAGCACTGAATAAATGTGAGTTATAAAATGATCATCATTATAATAGTTTCACTCTTAAAAATAATGCTTCAGGGTAGTCATTTCTGTAGCCCTTTTTTAACCACCGAGTCTCTTACTTCCGGAGAGTGAGGCAAAGTTGCTGGCTTGAGTTTGAGAGAACCTGAAGGTCATCTTCATTCTCCAGGACAGCAGTCTCAGCCACCTGCATGTTCACTCCATGGGGTTCATGCACTTTGACACTCTTTTAATAGGACCTCAAGTCCAGGAAGTCAGTTTACTTTTGGAAAGCTCTTTTTCAAACCGAAATGACTCCACCCCACACTTGTCCACTGTATTTAAAGTCTCTGCCCTTAAAAGGAGGCCAAGTTTGATGAAAAATAGATTGATCCTCACACAGTTTAGCTGTCGGTATGGTTCATTAGTTTATACTTTTATTAACCGAATTCTTTGGCTTGATTTAATAGCAACTATTTTTAGACAATTAACTGGTAGACTGTTCAATCATTTCTGGGCTGTTGAATCACTTCTTTGGACGTTAAGTAGAAAATATTGTCAGAGTTTGTGGTTTTTAAAAATGGGCTCTCTCTAGCCTAATGAATAGTGATGGTTACACAGGCCGAAGAGATGGAATCTCTGGGGAGCTCCTGGTGCCTCCTGGCAGTTGCGTTGCGATTTGTAAAGGTTGGCCTGACCAGCAAGGTATGGGTTCTGGAGAGGAAGAATGTGAAATTCCTATATAGGAATTAGCGTGCTGTCTTAGAGGAGGTGAACATGCTTGGGTGTAGGGCAAGGAGGGACTTTGAGGCTCACAGACACATTTTAAGAACACTCTGTGTTGAAGTTTTTCAGCATTGAGTATTGAGCAGCCATCTTCCATACTTAAGGATTTTATCCTGAGATACACTGAGGAGACGTAGAAGGCAGATGGGGCAAATCCCCAGCCGGGGTTGGGGAGGGTTTCCTGAAGATGGGCCCTGTGTGACTGTGCCTCACATGTGAGGAGTTTTCTTGGAGTTGAGGGTTTCACAACTGGGTACAAGCCTCGCTTCTGAGTCCTCCGTTGCTGAACTGAAAGTTCTTTACAATTTCTCGAGTGTTGCGGTTACCGACCCTGGAAAGGGGTAAATGGTGGAGAAATGTGGTGAATTCCAAAGTCGGGAGGTCAGGAACCTCCTGACTCAGGAAATACTCAAGTATTCCAATAAATGGAACCCGTCTGTGTTAGTGAGATTATCCACAAATGATCAAGTGAATTTAAAAATTTTGAACTAAAAAAAAAATAAAATAAATTGAGCATATTGACCAAGGGCCTGCTGTGTGTAAACCTCTTTGCCAGGCATTTGTGGGGATATAAATGTAACTGAACTATCCCAGACCTACTGCCTTGGGCTGCAATGTGAGGTGCAATTTCTTCTGATACATATATTACATAATTTAGGAAAAAGCCCACATCCACATCCAATGTGGTTCATCATTGGGAAGCCTGTCTTTCAAAAAAATTCCTGAGGGATATTCCCCAAAATTCTCTCTGCTGTTTTCACCTGTCCTTGCTTGCCTACTGGTGTGCCTCTAGGCCAGGTGTTCTAACTGTATCAACAGCCCCACCTGCTGGCCCTAGGTGCCTATGCTGAAGCCTTGGCCAGTCTTAGAGTTGCTCCTGGGAAGCCCGCTGTTGTGGCTGCTGCAGAGCTCTGCTAACCTGCCCAGGCCAAGTGGTTTACATCCTCCCTAAGCCCTGGCTTATTCCAGGGCACCAGTCCAGCCTCCCTGTTTTATTTCGCTAAAGCTGCCAGAATGCAACATACCGGAGATGAATCACCTTTCAATAGCGGGATTTATTTAGTTAAACATTTATAGTTCTTCAGAGGAAAGGCTGCTCACTTTCACCTGAGTTTCTCTGTCAGTGGGAAGGCACATGGGGACATCTGCTGGCCTTCTCTCCTGGCTTCTGGGTTCCCCTGGCACGGGGGTGATTCCTTTCTGCATCTCCAAACGTCTGGACTGAGCTGTGAGTGCTGAGATGAGGTATGCTGAGCTGTGTTGAGCTCCCTTCTGACTTCTCTCTTTTAAGATTCCAGCTAATTAAATTAAACCTCACTCATTTTGGAAGGCTCTCCCCTTACACAACCCCAGGTGTAATCAGCCAGAATTTCACATACTGATGATTTAAGTCCACAGCAGAGCAACAGGACATCATCACCTGACCGAGTTGACACCTGAACCCAACAGTCCCACTCCCCTTCCCTTCTGCGTCTTGATTCTTAGGAGCTCCTGCCATCCTATCCTACAGTCTGACCTCCCTCCTGAGGAAACCTTGGTTTTCAAGTCCTAGGTGGTGAGATCTGCTGAGAGTGAGCAATGGAACAATCTCTGCTATGTAGAGTATGGCGTTTAGAGCGTCAACGTATTAAGCTGTTTGTCAGCATTGTGACTTGTTCTAGGTTGCTCTCAAGGAATTAGGTGATGGATCCAGAGCTTTTGGCCTAAGGGACCTGGGGTGGCCCTGCCTTGTCTTCCCAGCAGAAATTCTTAATTACGCAGTTAGAGAACTGGTTGCAATACATCATGCAGCAGTCATTTATCCAGGGCATGTTCTGTAGCATGAATCCTGGGGATTCAAGGTTAACTAAGTAAGCTGCAGGTATGATACCTGCCCCCAAGCAGCTTTAGGTGAAGGGTGGAACAACATTTCCAGGAAGAGCACAAACAAGAGGAAACGTAACTCCAAGAGATTCTAAACACTTAGCACCATCAGCCAGCCAGCGGTTTTTAACTAACTCAGTAGAATCGTACAGCGTACTGCTCGGTGGGTCTGAAGTCCTGGGAGGCTCTTCGGACTGCACACTTCAGTGCACAGTCAGATGGACTGGTAGTCTCCTCCTGTGCTTTCTGTAAGTCTCAAAGCAGAGCACAGGATGTAAAATGGAAGGTCACAAGAGTAGCTGCAGGCATGAATGCCTTCGCGTTGACCCTCAGCCTCTGCAGCTGTCTCCAGGGCGGATGAGGAAAAGTAGATGCCTCCTTGGCAAGATCAGATGGTGTGATCAAAGGCCTGGGGTGTGGAGCAGCCAGCACTGCTGGAATGACAAGGACTCCATGTTCAGAGTGCAGCCATTCCCCCACAGAGACGCCGCAGTCGTGCTGCCTGGATTCACTTCAGATCTATGACCTTAGATCTCACACAAGCTCTCTGCACTGGCAGACAATCCTAGTAAAGTCACTTTCCTCCTCTCTGAGCTAACCATTGCACACCTGCTCTCCTAAAATCTCCACGCCCCTCTCTGGTCTCAACTGATGATCTTGTTTTGTACTTCATAGAGAATAAGAATACAAAGGACCAAGGATGCCCTCTTCTTTCCTTCACTCATTTCGCTAGCCCACTGCACTTGGACTCATCCTCGGCTTTCTCATTATGGCACTAGAACAGTCTCTGTATTGCTCTTGGGGCAGTCCCCCCGCTTTGCTCAAGTTCCCATCCCTTTGTACCTCCTCAAGAACTTTGCTCCTGCCATCAATAAACTATTTCCTGTCTCAGCATCAATTTTTTCCTATACTTAGTCATTCCTATCAGATGCAAACATTCTTAATATCATCCATTTACCAGCTACTGCTTCATTTCTCTGCTTGTTCTCAAAGCAAAAATTTCTTGAAAGAATTGCCTATATTTAGGGCCCCCACTTCATCACCTCTGTTTTCCCTTCAATCTATCTATTGGAAGTGGTGACACTTCCTGAAATGATTCTTATCCAGGTCAGTAATGAACCTTATCAAAGAGGAAGCCCTCAGCTTACTCAGCCTCTCAGCAGGATTGGCACAGCAGTCACTTCATCCTTATTGAAACTCTCCTGACTCCAGCAGCACTGCTTGGCACAAAGATGTTCAGTAAATACCTCGTGTCCGAATTAAATAGGCTAGCTTTGTGTTTTGTGGGTCCCCTCCTCCCTTCCAAGGCACGTTTCATTGTTCTAGTGGTAAACCTACCATTTTTATACACAAACACTTTTGTTGTGTAAATTCTTACTTAGTCACAAATAAGTGGGAAAAAATGGTCTGTTTGCATTCTCCCTGACCCCCACCCCAACCATCCTTAAAATTATCTGCTTTGGCATCTTCAGAATATCCCAACTGATTCTGTAGCTGTTTCACACACATAGAGAGATGAGCTCATTCACAGCTTTATACACGCCTTATACACACCCTGCCTCGATAAAAAACTACACTCATTCTCTCCATCCCATGAAACAACTCTGGTATTTGTTTAGGATTTTTATAGAAGAAAGTGTAGGAGGATTTTTATTTTTTTTTTCAGTTTTTTATTTTGGTTTGTGGGGAAAGCTTACCTAGTGCCTAGTGCCAAGGAGATGAATATAATATTCCACGTCAATGTGCTGTACCTTATTCAGAGGAGGTAGCAAATGCCCATAGTTGAATTCAGACTGATATGCAGAACAATCTTCCTCCATGCCCTTTTCAGGTACTTGTTTATCAATTAAGCAGAAAAGAAAACTATCAGGATATTTAAAGTTCTTTCTTTGTTTATTTGGTGTTCTGTGTTTAACCCTTTATAGACCATTAGTTGTATGCTAAAAGGCTACTCTTAAGAAACTCTAACCAAGAGATTTTATTATATTTCTTGGTTTTTTAGATTACTGTATTTTAATTTTCAAACTGGGTCAAATTATTGTCTTCCACAAACCTGTGTCACCTTTCAGTTTCTAGCCTATCTCTTTCCTTCTTGTCCTAGTCAGTTCTCTTGAAAAGTCATTTAAGCTTGCCCATTTTATGGCTTCACTTCCTACCCACCTCTCAAATGCCCCCACTCCACTGAGACTGCTTTGGTAGTAGTCCCTGCCACCCTCTGTACTGTCTGTATACTCTTGTTGTGTTTCCATACCAGCTCCAAAGCTGACAACGGCAGCAATGGAAGAGCTGAAAATTGCACAGCAATAAATAGGAACAGCTTGCTGCTCTCATGAATAGGCACTTAGGCAGTAATTTTAGTGGAAAGAACCTGGATTTGAAAATGAGTTAATATGGCCATAACTCCTGGCTCTGCTTTTACCATCTGCGACCTTAGATAGCTCTTGACTTCTCTGAGCCTCTGTTTTCTCATCTGTAAAAATGAGAAATATGTTTTGTAGAACTGTGAGAACTAAAAGAAAGATTCACAAAGGTTCTCAAAATTTTCCCAACCTCATATAATTATTCTTTTAAGTATCTAAACAGCCCACATTTAAAATAAAATCATCAGAATAATTCAGCTACGAATCTTAGTTATTGATTTTCTTGAAAAATGAGAGCAAAGATGTTAGTTTTACCATTCAAATATTTTTCATTACAAATAATAATAAACCTGCTGAGCATCTTTTCCTCAATCTTCAAGGATATATATATATTTTTTTTCATTGTTACAGATAATTGCATTTAGAAAAAATTTCAGGTTTACCTGATTCTGGAGAAGAATTTAAAAACTGAAGGATAAGGATGCACATAATAAAAAGTAAAAAAAAAGAGTTCTACCACATTTGCTTACTGCCTCATTACTGTCTTGGCAATGGCACCTTTACAAAACCAGCCCTTCACATTTCTAGACCTGTGTTTTGAGTGGGAGCTCATCCAACCCCTGGTACAGAGCTTGTATTTGCAGAAGGGTGTGGGGTGCATTTTTGGACCCGGAAAATGTATGGATTTATTTGGGGACTTCTGGGACAGAAACTTCCTCTTTTTTCACTGGAAGCTCCCAAAAAGAACACCTTCTTACTCTCTCTATGGTGTGATTGTGAGGATATAAGACTTGCATCGACTTACCCATTTTTGCTACCCAGAAATGATGCCCGCTTCCAGAAGAGGGCAGAATTAGAGCACGGAAGAGAAACAGACAGGGACCAGGCTGGCCTCGTGTACCTCTGAGTCAAACTGGATCTGAATCCAGAGTTATCTCCAGAGACACAAAACAATCATTCCTTTTTAACTCTAAGCCATTGTGAGTTGGATTTTATACCCCTTGCAAACAAAAAATTACTAACTAGTATTCTATTTAAGTGGAAGCAATTGAATATACCTGTAGATAAATATACCAAATGTCCTATTCTATACAGCTGAGGTTCACTTTCTATAACTCTAACTGGCATTCTAGATCATCCCTTAAGAAAGAGCATATCAAGTCTTAGATTCAGTGAACACCCTTATTATAATGTGCAGCGCAGTTTATGTGCAAACCTCCTGCTTGTCTACACTTGCCTGTTTTTTCTTTTTTTTTAATTTACTGGCTTTGTGACCTCGAACAAGTCACTTAACCTCTTCATGTCTAGGAAAATATTTTAGATTTGTCTCAGTGGGCAATAGAGAGACATTGGAAGTACTTGACAGGAGCAGTAACAATTAAAGCGGTATTTAGGAAGAATGTTCTGGAAGATACAGGCATCCTGCTTATTTTCAGCCTTTTGAATTGTATGTTTTTGTTTTTTTACTTGTTTGAAGTCTGCCTTCTCCCCCTTTAGATGGTAAACTGTGAGAGCATGGACCACATCTCTTTTGTTCATGTAGCACATCCATGTACCTGGAACACAGTAGGTACTCCATAGACATGGGTTGAATAATCGAATTACCGAAGGAGGAAGAATTGAAGGGCAGAGATAACGGAGTTGGGAAGAGCAACTAAGGCACAACAGTTGCAACCCATGTGACGGGCCCAGATGTGGGTTTGTGACAGGATGTTCTTGACGGCTTTTCCTGATAGGCTTAGTACAGCCTTGGGAACAGGGCTGCTGTGTGCTGAAGGTCTGACAGTAGCTCTTATCCTGGCCTATCTTGATAGTTATGCTGTGCATTTTTTATTGGTGTACCGTGTTTGGTCTCTGATACCTTAAATTTGGAGTTTTTCTTGAGTATGGAGCAGAAATGTAGCCTCAACTTACTAAAATGCCTGTGGAGCTTAAAAAAAAAATTGCAACAGAATGGAAAAAGGGGGATAAATCTGAGAGATGCTACCAGAAAATCAAGAGAATTTGTTGATGGAATGGAAGAAACCAGGGAGAGGAAGGGAAAAGGTTCCCCAGCTGAGAGGCTGAAACCATGGTTATCTCATGAGCTCAGCAGGACAGTCAGTATTTGGAGGACTTTGAGGGAGAGAGGCATAAATTTGACTTTCAGATGTTTCCTATGAGATGAGGATGTATCATTAATATGGAAGTGTCCTGTAGGAAGTGTGGAGTAAAGGATTTGGAAATATTGGAACTGGAAAAGTGATGAGAGAGTGTCATGTCCCCAAGGGACAGGGAAGTGAATGGACGTCACGGGCTACCCAGAGCCAGCTCAGGAACCACGGACTGGTGAGGAGGTGGACAAGCTGGAGGTCAGGTCGGGGTTGGGGAGGGTGTTTGGTCACAGGCAGAGAGGGAGGGGCTGGACAGTGAAATGAGAGGTAGCCTCTGCTTGGAGTTAGTTTTCAAGTATCTCTGGAAAATTAATGTAGATTGTTTAAATGTACTGTTAATAGGCAGATTATCTTTATTGGTCACTTTCAAACTTTTTTTAATTACAGCCCCCTCTAAGAAAGATATTTTACATTATGACCTAGGACTCACACGTGCCCATATTCACACGTTTGAAACAAAAGTTTCCCTAAAAAGTACTCACCCTTACCATGTGCAGTTCACTCAGTTCCGTCTATTTCATTTTTAAAAAATTCTGATCGCAACTCACTAAATTGATTTCACTCCCTATTTATACGCCATGACTGGAAGTTAAAAATGCACCCGTCCATATAATGGTCATGTAGAAAATCTGTCGGGTTCTAGAAAAGAACACATTTTGGGGGAAATTTAAATTCCAGTTAGAGAAATAAAGATGTTTATTTAAAATCCATTACAGTATGAAGCATGTCTCTCTGTAATCATGCCATGCTCTCACCACACTTCAGGATTTAGAAGAAAGATAGAATTTGAAGGAAAGCACATACTTTCCCAAAGTATCCCGTCAGCATCTTCTCTTGTAGTTTTAATTGTTGACTTACTACCCCACAAGAGAAACTTAAAGCTTAAACTTTGCATCCGGGCAATGAGGTGTTATTAAGAGAGCTTTGACTTTGGAAATGGACAAACCTGGGCTCAAATCTTGGTTGTGCCACTTATTGGCTCTTAACCTTTGACAAATTAATTAGCCCCTTTGATTTTCTGTTTCATTTTCCCTATATGAGGCTAACAACACGTTACCTTGTTGCTTGGTTGCTGTTGTTGAAGCCACCACATTGCCTCCTGATACCAGTATTCAGCACTCAGTGGGCATCTAATAAATGGCCATTTTTATTATTGTCCTTGGTCGTGAGAATTTAATTATAGACCACTTGTAATGTTCCTAGCACAGCGCCTGGCACAAAGCAGCATTAAATTTCAATGATCTTTCCATGCCAGCCACTGGAGAGCAGAAATACAGTTGTAGTCCAAGTGCGCAGAAATGTCCAGTCCACTTATATGATTTTGTTTTGCACACAATTTTCTAGAAAGACATCTAGTGGGTAAAGCAAAGCACGGTGATACTATTGATGCTATTGGACAGATTGTGTTCCATTTATACAAAGTGAAAAATGATGCATCACTGAAATGGCTAAAGTGAACAATGATGCCTCACTGAAATGGCATTATTCTTAATTCCCCTGCCAAAAAGACCCTTTAGGTAGAACATGGTGCTTTCATTCAGTAAGCCTAAATTTATTAAGCACCTATCGTGCCAGGTCCTGGGGACAAACATGACGAGAAACAATGCCCACACTTAACACATTTGCAGACTAGTAGAACAGAGAGACACAGTGAACACATCAGTCATGGCGCAGCTGCATGGAAGCATAGGGAAAACAACCACCAGTTGGCTTTTACTTTTACCCTCAAGCAGTCCTTCACCACGGACCCAGCTATCAAAATTATCCCTGTGATTTATGCCTCTTTCTGATTCTACTCTCACTTTCCTCACAGAGTCTGAAAGATGGCTTGACATTATTAACGAGATGTTTTGTTGACCTTAATAATCAATTTTTTATTGATTTTTTTTATCAACTGCTGATGATAAAATACTGTACTACGTTAAGTAATTTATTGTCTTTTACAGATTTTTCTCTGGACCCTCAGGGTGGCTTTGCCTAGACTAGCCCACGTCCTACCTACATATAGTCTTATTTCCACTTCATGGTTATTTATTCTTGCCTCTTACAAAGTGGGCAGTGAAGTTGACTGAATATCTCATCATTCAAGGAATAAAATGAAGACTTCCCTCCTTTTCACTTTTTCAACACCATTGCTTCCCTCCCTACTACTTCCTGCATTGTCTGCTAGGGATAGCCTTAGAATAAAGAGTCATCATGGCAATTTTGAAGAAAGAACAAGATATTGGGTGGTATCTTTTGTTTGTTTTTTTGACTGGTAGAAAATCTTGCTGAATTGGTGATTTAGTCTGGGGCCATCAAGCTGTTGAGAAGTTAGTGACCAACAAGAGATTTCTCTAGATTTAAGAACACAGTCAGAGCCATAGCGCACCTAAGGAAGCTTGTCTGCTTCTCAGCTGAATGCTCAGATGGTGTCCTTTGATAGGTTACAGCTTCTCTGCCCTCCTTGGACTGAGCTAGGGGACTGTGGCATCAGATTCTCCCCCTTTTGAAACACCATACTGTATTTTGAAAAATAAAAAGCTGCCTGCCACTTCCACATAAGCTCTATGAGGAAGGTACCATTATAATTACTTTACATGATTAATCCTTACAACTTATCCTATATTATTATATCTATTATTGTCTCCATTTTTACAGATAAGGAAACTGGGGCACAAAGAGCTTAAGTAGTTTGCCTTAAGCAACTCGGTTAGCAAGTGGCAGAGCTGGGCCTCAAACCCAGAAAGTCTGGCTCCAGACCTTCATGCTTAACCGCTAGGCATACAGATTTAGTTCATCAATGAGGACCTATAATGACTGGCATATAGTAGATCCTCAGAAACATTCATTACTTAACAGGTAAGTGAGTGAATGAATGACTTTAGTTCAGATGTGAGGCATATGCAGATGTTTTCAAATAGTTTCCTCTAGGAGCTATACAGCTCTTCTTAAAAAAAATACCTAAGTCATTGTTATGTGCAAAGCTGAAGGACCTACAAAGATGCTTGAGATGAAGTTCCTTTACCAAGAAGTATGCAGTCCAATCGGGAGATGGAGCATCTACCAGTGGCGCACAAAGGGGGCAGTGGCTGACGAGGCATCGGGAAGGGTCATGAAGTTAGATCTCATTCTAAAATATACATGTATATGTATACATATACAGGTGATTTGGTTCTTAGCACTTTTTAAAATGTCTTTGGTTGTCCAAACTAGCCAGTTTGACCACTGCCTACAACTGGAAAAGTATATGAGTAAATCAGCAAGACAGAAATCTCAAGGTGACAGTATTCCAGATGTGTAATATCAGTAAATTAGACTCTTTCTGGTGTATGTAGCGTTTGGTTGCAATGTTAACCCTTGACAAGTGAAAAATGTTTAAAGATTCTCAAGATTTATTATTGACTTTTGCAAAAATGGCACAAGAACTCCTTGGGGTTAGATCCATGATTCTAGGATTGTGAGTTTTTCACCTGCGGCTTTCCCAGCAGTAATCCTGTGCAGCCAAGTTTGAGCGTGGATCCCTCCAGAGAGGTTTTGTGTGGGCTTTTGTCTAGAGCCCCAGGATTATCATGGACCTAGGCCACTTGTTATTCTAATTGCTCACCTGGAGGGGCAGATCACGTGATAGTGGTTTAGTCTGAACTTCAAACCTACACGAGGGACGCTCCCGACCCTCCCACCTCCACTCCTGAGATCTAGGCTGAGGTATACGAGTTTCTTAGGAAATTAATATTTCCTAGAATCTTTTGTCCTAGTCCACTCTTTCACAGAGGGGAATTCTTAGAGAGTTGCAGCCATATGTGTGGGTCTCAGTCCCCGCACCCCTACCCCCACTTCATGAAGGCCCCAGGGCTTCTTCACCTGAACTCGTGGCTGTTTTAACCCAAATCCCAAGTTACCAAGATGGCAACCTATCCCTCCACCTGCCCCTCCCCGCCCAGGGCCACCACAACATCAGTTCAGGGGCTTGGTTCTGGTTTTCAGCTCCTTCTGTGTATTTTGGCGCTGGAAAACTTCTTACGTTCCTAAAAATTCAGCTATGCTTTTAAAACGATGCTTGTTAGACTTTACCCAGAATTTCTAAGTTTTTAATAGCAGAAGTTTTTTCAAGATATCTAGTCTGCCAAAAGTATGTTACCACTATCCTCTGACAGAATTTAAATGTCTACTGGTGGGTGGGAGATGCCTGTCTACATTCAAGGAAGAGTATGGAGAAGGGGCTCTGCCCTTTAAAAGATGACAGTTTTTGTTTATTTCACTCATAAGTTCTGAGGTCTGTTCATCCAGCCATTCGCTCAACTATCCTTATCTTCATACCTCCTTCAATGAATGCTTAGTAAATTCCTATTATCAGGCTTTCATGCATTTATTTAATGAATATATATTGTGCACAGCATCTGCTACATGCTAGACATATACTCAATGTCAGCAAATACATATCTGACCCCTCTCTTCATGGAAGACACAACTTTGATCAGATAAGCACAGACAGTCACATAAGTATGCAACTGCAAACGTAATAAATGTCATAAAGGAAATACGCATGGTGCTGTGAGATGTGTAAGGGAGAATTTGTCCACCTCAGGCTGGGAACGGTTCACTTGGGGGAAGTGAAATAAAGAAACAAGAGTGGATGTTCATTAAGTCAAAAGGGAAGCAATAGTGATTCCAGACATGGAATAGTATGTGAGATGTCCTAGATTGAGGATTAAGTACTAAAAGATGGATGTTGAGGTGAAAGAGGAAACAATGAGAAGAAGAAATCCAAAATTCCAGGCTTACATAGCAGGATGGGTGATGGTGTTTACTGAGATAGGGGGTGCTAGATGAGGACAGGATTTGAAGGAAAGGCCAAGGATTTTTCTTTTGGACATATTGGGTTTGAGGTTATTTTGAAATATCTAAGAGGAAAATGTCGAGAGGCAGTTGGATATATGTGTCTGGAGCTTAGAGAAGAGATCTGGAGATATAAAGGCGATAGTAATTTGTTTATAGTTGATCATTTAAGTGGTAGACCTGGAAAAAATTTCCTTTGGAGAAATTATAGACTTGCATAGAGAAATATAGATGTTGTTATTGACCTTAAATGCAGCTGTTTTGCTGGGAAGTTGGGACCAGAAGCTTGGAGCATAGGATGTAGAGAGAGTAGGAGATGAGGAAACAGAGGCAGTGAGGACAAACAACTCTTTCAAGAATTTTTTGGTGAAGTTATGTAGGGATTTAATTAAGTTTCAAAAGCAAATATATTGATTTTGATAGGAAGGAAAAAATCTTTTAAATAGATAGCTGAAAAACAAGAGTTTCTTGATGGTAAAAAAGTGCCAAGATAGAGACGTAGGCTGGAACAGAGAAGACTCAAAGACACTGCATTATTACAACATCAAATTGTAATAATAGCTAGTATTTATTGCACTCTTGGTGTTCCTCCAGGTGCCATTCTAAACGCTTAACATGTATAACTCATTTAATCCCCACAACAACTGTTTGAGGTCGGTACTCTTATTTTCCCACTAGAGATGTGAGGAAATTGATCACCAGAGAGGAGAAGTAACGTGCCAGGATGGGAGACCAGGGATTTGAACCCAGGCTGTATGACTGTAAACCCTACTATTATCCACTATTCTGTACTTCTCAATATGTGTTTGTACAATGAAGTAGTTTTATCATCTGTATGCCAGTGTTGGGCTTACCCATCCACAAATATTGAAAGTGTAGTCATCATATAATCACTTTGGATTGAAAGTTTAAACCAGCACTGGAAAGAATTGTGAGAAGAGGGTGGAGTAGGAAGCACCCGGAATCAATCCCTCTACCAGAACAAATATTAAACAGGCAGGAAGTGTCTGAATCAACTATTTTGAAACTCTGAAGTCTTGGAGGACACTATACAGCATCAGGGGAGAGTACAAGGAATAGGATGGTAATTTATGATAAGTAACAGTAAACTGCTCCCTCTATGCAGCAGTTACCATCACCCATCCCCAATTCTTACAGCAAGCAGCAGTGGGATCCAGCACCCCTGACAGAAATTACTGGTGCCAGAAAGAGACAAAAAATCCATTTCCTCGAGATTTGGGGGCGGGGAGCAATTACAGATCAATGCTTTGATTAGCATTGCTGGGGGCCTGGCTCTGAGGATGGCCATTGTTCCAATCTTCCCCCGCCAACACAGGAACAGGCATAAAGATGGAAATCTTCCTCAGAGCTCCAGGGGACAGTTCAAAGGCTGTATTTGCTAAGCAAGGGCCCAGTCAAGAAAGCACAGCTTTGGGGAGCCATGGAAGAAACTCCGGGTACCCTTCCTGTCGGCTCCCTCAGTCCCTCCCCAGGGCAGTTGGAACTGACAGTGCTCCCTTTGTGGGACCCTCCAGTGCTCCCTTTATGGGATGCTGCACTTGTTCCAGCTGTGAAATACTGACATGGGATGTACTTCTCTGCTGTGCCGCCCTCCTAGAATCTATCTTACAGGAAAAAAAAAAAACAGCATAAGACAAAAACTGGAGTGTACGACACAATTGAGTGGCCCATCCTGTGGCAAATTCTCCTCTTTAAGACCTGCAGTGGAAGAGCTGAGTAAGGGAGATCTGTGTCCTGGGAAGTAGATGGGGCATTCAAACCCCTATAAACAAGGGCTCTCCTAAGGCAACTAGCAAGCACAAGCCCAGGACAAGACCCAGACCCAGACAAGACAGGGAAGACCCTGCATTTCGCCTTCACTTTGGGCTGGACCTTCCTAATAGGAGGGCTGAACGCAGAGCACCAGCCAACACAAAGCCAGTTTGCAAAGATGATAAAAGGTGGTTTGTTGCTTATGTTTGGTTGATTTTCATAGCTTCTGACATGCAAGAAAATCTGTCATGTCACCAGCTAGGTACAAACTCAAGAAACAAATATCTCAGGGAATAAATCCCAGACTTAACATTTTAAAATATTAAAGTGTTCAGTGTACAATAGAAGATTATAAGACAAATAAGAAACTGAGAATTGATGGCCCATCCAAAAGAAGAGAATAAAAATCCAGAACACAAATGAGGAAGACCAGGCTGCGGAGATACCAAAGACTTTTAAAAAGTGAACCTCATTATGTTCAAGGTGATGAAGAAAAATACAGAGAAAGAACTATAGGATGTCAGGGAAACAATGAATGAACAATATGAGAACCTCAATAAGGACACAAAAATTTTAAAGGTGGTGTCATGGTTAGGTTCATGTGTCAACTTGGCCAAGTGGTTGTACCTGTTTGTCTGGTTGGGCAAGTGCTGGCCTGTCTGTTGTGATGAGGACATTTCATAGAATTAAATCATGATCATGTCAGCTGCACGTCAGAAGTGTCTTCTGCAATGAGTAATGCTTAATCTGATCACTGGAAGCATTTTAAGGAGGATTCAGAAGAGACAGGCTCTTCCTGTCTCAGCTGGTGAGCCTCTCCTGTGGAGTTCGTCCAGACCCTCCATGGGATTCATCGGCTTCACAGCCTGCCCTGCGGATTTTGGACTCTGAGTTCTCATGGTCACGTGAAACACTTTTATAAATTTTATATTTGCGAGTGTTCCCTGTTGATTCTGTTTCTCTAGAGAACCCTAACTAATACATCTTGTTACCAGGAGTGGTTCTTAAGAAACAGAATCTTAAAAACGGGTTTTTGTGAATGGTTTTCTACTCTGACTGGACTCAAAGACACTAAGGACTCTGATTCCCATAATCAGAATGACAGTCCCAATCCATGGAATGAGTTGGCAAAAGAGATAGTCAAAATAACACCATTCGGTTCTCCTAATGCTTCGCTTGTATGAAGCCAGGCTCTGGGGGATAATGTTTTTGACACTTTTACAGAGTTTTGTAGAAATAAGAGGTATAGAGATGTTGGTTGATTGTTGTTAGATACACTGGCTACATTAAAGAGTGAAAGGGATGGGCTTAAAGCTTCAAATGAGAAGCTTAAGCACCGTCTGACAGATGTAGATGTTTCTATGAGTATCCTGAAGGAAAATCTTATTTCCTGTAGCCATAGACTTGAGATCTCTGAAAATCAGACTCAGAATCTTATTGTTAGAGTAGCAAATTTACAATGTAAACTTAAATCTCAATCTTGCGTGGTGTCTGCCATTAAAGTGAGGGCATTGATTGGAAAGGAGTGGGACCCTGAAAAATGGGATGGTGACATATGGGTTGATAATGATGTTGGGGGTGAGGTTGAAACCCTAAGTCATGCTGAGTCTTCTCTAGATAACCCTGTAATAGTTTAACCTGAGGACATAACCGCCCCACCTCCAGCCTACCTTGAGGAGTTGGCCACCCAACCTCCTCCTGAAGGGATTAGCTGTAGAGTGATTAATTTTTTTCACCAGATGAAACTGCAAGTGAAGGCCCTGAAGCAAATGGCTTGGAAGATATTTCTAATTCTTTTCATGACCCACCCCCACCACCCATCATTTCTTCCAGACCTATAACTAGACTAAAGTCCCAACAGGCCCCTAACGGTGATACAAAGTATCACACACGAGGAGGTACATTACACTCCAAAAGAATTACGTGAGTTTTCCAGTTTATATAGACAGAAATCAGGGGAATATGTGTGGCTATGGATTTTAAGGGTGTGGGATAATGGTGGGAGGAACATAAGGCTGGATCAGGCTGAATTTATTGATATGGGCCCAGTAAGCAGAGATTCTGCATTCAATGTTACAGCTTGAGGGGTTAGAAAAGGTATTAACAGTTTGTTTGGATGGGTGGTTGAAACATGGATCCAAAGGTGGTCGACATTGCCTGAGGTTGAAATGCCAGAACTGCCCTGGTATAATGTAGATGAGGGGATCCAGAGGCTTAGAGAGATTAGAATGTTAGAGTGGATTTATCATGCAAAGCCTGCTCTTACACCCCAGAAATGTCTGGAGGATGCACCTTTTACCAGAACAGTGAGAAATAAATTTGTGAGACTAGCATCATCATCATCCCTGAAGAGTTCTGTGGTTGCCACTTCTCTGTAGGTCAGATACTACTGTTGGAACTGCTGTTATTGAGCTGGAATCCTTAAATACAATGAGGATGACGGGATCCCGAGTTGGCAGAAGCCAGGTGGCAGCACTTAATCGCCAAAGATAGGGTAGATGTGGCTATTATAATAGATAGCAAACTCAAAGCAGGTGTCAAAATTATATGACTCACAGAGATTTGTGGCATTGGCTAGTAAATGATGGGGTACCTAGAAATACAATAGAAGGGCAGTCTACTAAATTTTTGTTTGAGCTGTATAAACGAAAGAGTTCTAGGTCAAGTGAACAGAAGTCTAACGTGAATTACAAAAACACAGAGTCAAGGCCCCTTAATCAATTTCCAGATTTGAAACAGTTTACAGACCCAGAGCCCCTTGAATGAAGGGGAGGCCAGGTTCCTTTGGAGGAGAACCCTGCTACACTGCCACAAATTTATACTGTTACTCTTCCTCCAAGCCTTCCCCAAGGAGACCAAAGGCCTTTTACCAGGGGATTGGGGAAAAGGAAATGATCAGATATTTTGGGAATTATTAGATACTGGTTCAGAAGTGACATTAATTCCAGGGGACCCAAAACATCACTCTGGTCCACCAGTCAGAGCGGGGGCTTATGGAAGCCAGGTGATCAATGGAGTTTTAGCTCAGGTCCATCTCACAGTGGGTCCAGTGGGCCCCTGGACTCATTCTGTAGTTATTTTCCCAGTTCCAGAATGTATAATTGGTATAGACATATTGAGCAACTGGCAAAATCCCCACATTGGCTCTCTAACTCGTGCAGTGAGGGCTATTATGGTGGAAAAGGCCAAGTAGAAGCCACTAGAACTGTCCCTACCGAGCAAAATAGTAAATCAGAAGCAATACCAGGTTCTTGGAGGGATTGCAGAGATTACTGCCACTCTTAAGGACTTGAAGGATGCAGGGGTGGTGATTCCCACTGCATCCCCATTGAACTCTCCTATTTGGCCTGTGCAGAAAACACACATGGGTCTTGGAGGATGGCAGTGGATTATTGTAAGCTTAACCAGGTGGTAACTCCAATTGCAGCTGCTGTTCCAGATGTGGTATCATTGCTTGAGCAAATCAATACATCTCCTGATACCTTGTTTGCAGCTATTGATCTGGCAAATGCTTTTTTCTCAATAGCTATTAGTAAGGACCATCAGAAACAGTTTGCTTTTAGCTGGCAAGGTCAGCAATTTACTTTCACTGTCCTACCTCAGGGGTATATCAACTCTCCAGCCCTGTCATAATCTTGTCCGCAGGAAACTTGATCATTTCTCCCTCCCACAAGACATCACACTGATCCATTACATTGATGATATCATGTTGATTGGACCTAGTGAGCAAGAAGTAGCAACTACTCTAGACTTTTTGGTAAGGGATTTGCGTGTCAGAGGATGGGAGATAAATCCAACAGAAATACAGGGGCCTTCCACCTCAGTGAAATTTCTAGGTGTCCAGTGCTGTGGGGCATGTTGAGATATCCCTTCTAAGGTGAAGGATAAGTTGCTGCATCTGGCCCCTCCTTCGACTAAAAAAGAGGCACAATGCCTAGTTGGTCTTTTTGGGTTTTGGTGACGACATATTCCTCATTTGGTGTGCTACTCCGGCCCATTTATCCAGTGACCAGAAAAGCTACTAATTTTGAGTGGGGACCTGAACAAGGGACCTGAACAAGAGGAGACTCTGCAACAGGTCCAGGCTGCTGTACAAGCTGCTCTGCCACTTGGGCCGTATGATCCAGCAGATCCAATGGTGCTGGAAGTGTCAGTGGCAAATAGAGATGCTGTCTGGATCCTTTGGCAGGCTCCTATAGGAGAATCACAACGCAGACCCTTAGGATTTTGGAGCAAAGCCTTACCATCTGCTGCAGATAACTACTCTCCTTCTGAGAAACAGCTTTTGGCCTGCTACTGGGCCTTAGTAGAGACTGAACGCTTAACCATGGGCCACCAAGTTACCATGAGACCCGAGTTGCCTATCATGAGCTGGGTGCTGTGTGACCCACCAAGCCATAAACTTGGGCGTGCACAGCAGCACTCTATTGTAAAATGGAAATGGTATATACGAGATAGAGCCAGAGCAGGTCCTGAAGGCACAAGTAAGTTACATGAAGAAGTGGCCCAAATGCCCATAGTCTCCACTCCTGCCACATTACCTTCTCTTTCCCAGACCAGAGCTATGGCCTCTTGGGGAGTTCCTTACAGTGAATTGACTGAGGAAGAGAAAACTCGGGCCTGGTTTACAGATGGTTCAGCACAATATGTAGGTACCACCTGAAAGTGAACAGCTGCAGCACTACAACCCCTTTCTGGGTTGTCCTTGAAGAACAGTGGTGAGGGGAAATCCTCCCAGTGGGCAGAACTTCGAGCAGTGCACCTGGTTGTTCATTTTGCTTGGAAGGAAAATTGGCCAGAGATGCGTTTGTATATTGACTCATGGGTTGTTGCTAATGGTTTAGCTGGATGATCAAGGACTTGGAAAGACCATAATTGGAAAATTGGTGACAAAGAGGTCTGGGGAAGAAGTGTGTGGATAGACCTTTTTGAGTGGGCTAAAAACATGAACATATTTGTGTCCCATGTGAATGCATACCAGAGGGTGACTTCAGCAGAGGAAGGTTTTAATAATCAAGTGGATAAGATGATCTGTTCTGTGGATATCAGTCAGCCTCTTTCCCCAGCAACTCCTGTCATTGCCCAGTGGGCTCATGAACAAAGTGGTCATGGTGGTAGGGATGGAGGTTATGCATGGACTTCCACTCACCAAGGCTGACTTGACTGCAGCCACTTCTGAGTGCCCAATCTGCCAGCAGTAGAGACCCACACTCAGCCCCCAATATGGCACCATTCCCCAAGGTGACCAGCCAGCTACATGGTGGCTTGTTGATTACATTGGTCCACTCCCCTCATGGAAGGGGCAGTGATTTGTTCTAACTGGAATAGACACATACTCTGGATATGGGTTTGCTTTCCCTGCATACAGTGCTTCTACCAAAACTACCATCCGTGGGTTTACAGAATACCTTATCTATTGTCATGGTATTCTACACAGCATTGCTTCTGATCAAGGAACACACTTCACAGCAAATGAAGTGCGGGAATGGGCACATGCTCATGGAATTCTCTAGTCTTACCATGTTTCCCATCATCCAGAATCAGCTGGATTGATAGAATGGTGGAATGGCCTTTAGAAAACTCAATTACAGTGCCAACTAGGTGGCAATACCTTGAAAGACTGGGGTAATGTTCTCCAGGAAGCTGTGTATGCTCTGAATGGGATTGAGAATGCCTTCCTGACAAAAAGGGGAGAAAGAAATGAAACAATATAAAGTTTCAGTGGCTAAGAGATTTCAAATAGAGTTGAGAGGTCATTCTGGAGGTTACTGCTATGCAAGCTTCAGCCAGATGCTGCAGATTGCCACAGTATGCCAAATCCCCAACCAACAGTATTCCTGAAAACCCTGAAGAATACCCTGGGCTCTATCTAAGACTTTATAAATAATGTTTTACTTAGTACATTTATTTTTTTCCATATTGTGCATATGACAGATAAACCCTGAATCCTAGAGGTACCAGTCTCTCCAAGAACATCAACCAGTTGCATTCTTCTACCCCATGATGTCATCACCCCTTTCCAACATGAAGAAGCTAAAATGATTATTGCCCAGATATCCCCAAAGATTGAGAAAATGATAAAATAAGAGGAGGAGAGGTAACTGAGAAATTATGATTACTGACTCATTATATAGATATTTCTTTTTTCTGATATTATATCAGAATAGCCAGAAGAAATACCTCAAATTGTTGAACTATAGTCCAGTAGTCTTGATCTTTGATAATGAATTATAACTATATAATGTTTATTATTAACCATGTGATTATAAAAACTGTGTGACTGATGCTCCCTTTATCCAGTATATGGGTAGATGAGTAGTAAAGTGTAGACATGCATGAAAAAAATAGGTCTGGGATATGGGAAAAAACACCCTTACATAAACTATGGACAGTAGTTACAGTACTACTTTAATAATCTTTCATCAATTGTAGCAAATGTAACTACTGTTAAAAGATGGTTGAGGGCAGGCCATGGTGGCTCAGCAGGCAGAGTTCTTGCCTGCCATATCGGAGACCCGAGTTCATTTCCTGGTGCCTGCCCATGCGGAAAAAAAAGAAAAAGAGTAGAATTACAGAAAAAGTGTTATCATCAATTGTAATAAAATTTTCACACCAATGCAAGTTTTGATGGAGGAGTGGTATATGGGAATCCTGTATTTTATGCATGATTGGTCCGTAAACCCACAACTTCTCTAATAAAAAATTAAAAAACAAACAAACAAAACCTCCCAACAAAGAAAAGACCAGGACCACATAGCTTCACAGGGGAATTCTATCAAACATTCCAAGAAGTCTTAACTGCTCAAACTCTTCCAGAAAATTGAAGAGCGGGGAATACCCTCCAAACTCATTCTACAAGGCCAACATCACCCTCACACCAAAGCCAGATAAAGATACCACAAGAAAAGAAAACTGTGGACCAATAACTTTCATGAATATAGATGCAAAATCCTCAACAAAATACTAGCAAACTGAATCCAATGGCATTTTAAAAGAATTAAACAACATGATCAAATGGGATTTATCCCTGGTATGCAAGAGTAGTTCATCATAAGAAAATACATTAATGCAATACACCACATCAACAAAACAAAGAATAAAAATCACATAAGCATCTCATTTGTTGCAGAAGAGGCATTTGATAAAAGACATCACCCTTTTCTGATAAAAACACTTTAACACTGGGAATAGAAGGAAACTTCCTCAACATGATAAAAGAAATATATGAAAAGCCCACAGCTAACATCCTACTTACTGGTGAAAGACTGAAAGCTTTCCCTCTAAGATCAAGAATAAGACAAGGATTCCCAATATCACACTGACATTCAACAATTGTACTGGAAGTTACTGCCACAGAAATTAGGCAAGAAAAAGAAATAAAAGGCATCTAAATTGGAAAGGAAGAAGTAAACCTTTCCCTATTTGCAGATGATATGAATCTATATACAGAAAGTCCTGAAAAGTCCACAACAAATATTCTAGCACTAATAAATGAATTTAGCAAACAGCATAGTACAAGATCAACACCCCCCAGAATCAGTAATATTTCTATGTACAAGCAATAAACAATTGGGAGAAGAAATCAGGAAAAAATTCCATTCACAATAACAACTAAAAGAATCAAATATTTAGGAAAGAGTACAGCCAAGGATATAAAGGACTTGAAGTAAGAAAATTACAAAACTTTGTTAAAAGAAATTAAAGAAGACCCAAATAAATGGAAGGAAATTCTATGTTCACAAATCGGAAGACTAAATTGTTAAGATATCAATTCTACCCAAAGTGATTTACAAATTCAATACAATTTTGATCAAAATTCCAACAGCCTTCTTTGTATAAAGGAAAAACCAATCATCCTATTTACATGGAATGGTGAGGGGGCCTGGATAGTCAAAGCCATCTTGATAAAGAACAAAATTGGAAGACTCACTTTCCTGATCTTAAAACTTATTACAAAGTGACAGTAATCAAAACAGCATGGTACTGGCACAAGAACAGACATGTAGACCAATGGAATCAAATTGAGAGTTCAGAAATCAACCCTTTCAGTTACAGCCATCTGACAAGATGGTAAAGACCACTCAATTGGGAAAGAATAGTCTGTTCAACAAATGGTGCTGGGAAAATTGAATTTCCATTTGCAAAAGAATGAAAGTGGACCTCTACTTTACCTCATACCATATGACAAAATCAACTCAAAATGGATCCAAGACCTAACTGTGAAGACCAGAACTGTAAAACTCCTAGAAGAAAATTTAGGGAAGAATCTTCATGACTTTGTGTTATGCAATGGTTTTTTACTCTTTACACCTAAAACACAAGCAACAAAAAGAACAGATAAATAGGACCTTATTAAAACTAAAAATGTTCGTGAATCAACAGACTTTATCATGAAAGTAAAATGACAGATTACACAATGGGAGAAAATATTAGAAAACCACGTATCTGGTAAAGGTTTAATATCCAGAATATATAAAGAAATCTTTCAATTCAACAGAGTGACAAACAATCCATCACAAAATGGGCAAGAAACTTGAATAGACATTAATTCCAAGAAGATAAAGAAATAGACAAAATGCACATTAAAAAATGCTGAACATCAATAGCCATCAAGGAAATGTAAATCAATACGACAATGAGATATCATTTCATACCGACTGGAATGGCTACTATTAAATCAATGGAAAATTACAAGTCTTGGAGAGGATGTGGAGAAATAGGAAAACTCATTCATTGCTGGTGGTAAAGTAAAATAGTACAGCAGTTCTGGAAGACATTTTGGCCATTCAGGAAAGTTAATTATATATCATATATGACTTGGCAATCCCACTACCAAGTATGTACCCAAAAAGATTGAAAGCAGAGACTTGAACAGATATTTGCATACTGATGTTCATATTGGCATTATTCGCAATTGTCAAAAAATGGAAGTAGCTGAAGTACCATCAACTGATGAATGATAACAAAATGCAATATACCCACAATGGAATACTACTCAGTCATAAAAATGAATGGAGTCCTGATATATGTGATAACATGAATGAATCTTGAAGATGTCATGTTGAGTTAAGTAAGCCAGGCACAAAAGTACTGGTATTGTATGATCTCACTGTTTTAAAATAATTACTATAAGCAAACCCATAGCATCAGAATCTAGGATATATGTTACCAGCGAATGAGGTAGGGTTGGAAGTTAAGGCTTAAAATACAGAGTCTCCATTTGGGCCAATTGAAAAGTTCTGGTGCTGCTTCCTGGTGATGGTAGCAAAACATTGTGCATGTAGCTAATAGCATTGAGTTATATATTTGAATATAGCTAAAAGAGGAAGTTTTAGGTTGTACCTTTTGTTACACTGTACTGAACATTGTTACTGGAATTTAAAAAAAGCTTGAAACAAATCAAGAAACTGCACAATGCAAACAGTGAACCCTAAGTTAAACTATGGACAGAGATAATAGTGAAGTTATAAAAATATGTTCTCATCAACGAGATACCAATTCATAACCACTAGAATGGCCACTATTGTTGACACCTTGTACCAATCCAATGCAAGGTGTTAATAATAGGGTGGTGAATGGGGACCCTGCATTTGATGCATGACTTTTCTGTGAACCTACAACTCCTCTAATTAAAAAACAAAACTATTGGGGTCTGGATACTACAAAGGGTGTATTTTACAAATGTCAATTATACTTCCTTGCACCCAACTTAGAAAAAAAGTGTAATCCAGTGCTGACTCAAATATTTTGTTAAAACTCCTTCTTGGCTTTTATATTATTACAAGAAGACAGCATAAATGGGAGTATCATTTGACCAGCTTTAGCTTTAATCGGTGTCCTTTCATCAGTAGGTAAACATTCTCATTTAGTTCCACCTGTAACTGTGTGTGGGCTCGCTGCTGAGAAGGTAATAGGTAAGCAGAAAGCACAACCATCTGAAGCCACTTGACCTCTATGCCAAGATGCCAGGATGTGTCATTTGTGAGTTTCATGAGCCAAGGTCCTAAAATAAGTGCCCTTTTCCAGGCAGCTGGGGATTGGCTTTAACTACAATGTGTGTTTCTTTTGCTCCTAAGGGTTTAACAGCACGGAGAGAACATGCGACAAGCAGTTCATTATCCGCCGAGCCGCCACCAATCGGGTACTGAACGTCCTCCGGCACTGGCTCTCCAAGCATGCGCAGGTAAGGAAGCGGACTCATTAATTTTTTTGGACCTCATTAATTACTTTTAAGCAGTTTTTTTTTTAAGCAACGTCTTAAGTTATTGCACATGTAAAGCCACTCCACATTTTTTTGAAGTTAGAGTTTGAGGCCTTGAAATTGCAATAGGAAGAGAGAAAAATAGGCTAGATGTACAGATGGAAGGAAGCAGGCACATATTGCCATATTGCCAACCTCGATGGTCTTGGGCCAGCAAAGAGGCTGGTTTCAGAGCCACAGATCACGTGACATGGTGCAACCAGGCACTACTCCTTTTCAGAGGCCCCCTGTGACCGCAGCCCCAACCTGTGGGCATCTGAGCCCTTGCAAGGCCACAGCAGTGCCTCCCAGGGGTGGGCATGGTGCCCCTAGAGGTAAGAAACAAGGAGCTGGGCCTTGGGCAGTGGCTAGGGAGTGTTTCCTCAGCCTGATTCAGGAAGAGCTTTGCCTTGTGGCCTTTGACTTTTGAGTTCTGCCTTTAATTGTGTCACAAGACTGACACTTATCTACTCCATATTTTCAGTGCAGGCTTGTAGAATTGATGCCCATTTTGCAAAATAAAGCAAGGCCTTGCTTTGCCTCATTGGTCTGAGGCATTTGTAAGTGCTTTTCTGACCCACACACCCTTGTGTACCTGGGGCTGGCTGGCATCATCACAAGGAAAGTTGCAGAGACACAGCAGTGTGTCCTATATAGGTCAGATCAGAATATATGTAGCATGGGAAATGTGGGTCAGCTAATGAGTATTCCATATTATAAGAGTTATGAGGTCTCCATTAGATTCTCCGAAGGTGACATGGATCTGCCTCATGGTCCTTTGGGAACAACAGTACATCCGATGGGGTCACCACCAGGCCAGACCCCTGAAATCTCTGCGGTAGAAGAAGTCTCTAATGGGGAAAAGTAGGATATAGTACCACCACAAGTAACCCCATCAGAATTCTTAGATATTTATTGAAATAAATACACTAAAGCTGGCACACTAAATAAAGTACTTGAAACTCTATCTTACACATCATAAATAAGTACAGAAGGATCTTACATGACTCAGAGTCTCAGCATCACAGTTATTGAAATGGTCTAGTCTCTCTTCTCTACATGAAATAGCGAGCTCCTTTAAATCTATTTTGACTCTTACAGATAAAACATGATAATGAGCTTTTCGCCCCTGTCTGATCATCCATCCCATTGCTTTCTGGTTTTGTGACTCAGGGTCTGGAGTCCTATTTCTGGGGCCCACAGTGGCCTTGGGGATACAAAGTTTCTGGGACATTCAAGGCTAGTAGGTACTTCTCAGTTCTCTTCTCCCGTCTCTGCATGGCCCATGACAAGGTGTATTTGTCAGGGTTCTTTAGGGAAACAAAACTACTTCTCCTTTTCCCATTCTCACACGTCATTCATTTGCTCAATAATAAGAATTGCAGAAGCAGTAGTGGTTGTGTGTGTGAGCACACCACCCATGGCTTCAGACCTCTTGGAGCTCCCAGTCATTGGGAAAAGCTACCCACTAATGGTCATTGTACTTAGTGTAATTACCTGCGTGACAGGCTGTTAATTTTGATCCTTCAGATTGTCCAAGACTTTCAGGTGGAAAACCAAAGGCACAGGGGAAGGTACAGTAGGCGGCCCAAGCCTGTACATCCTGGGAGTTGCTAGGCTTGCCTAAACAAGATAAATTAAGAGCCTGTGCAACCAGTCCTGCCCCAAATTATAAGTACCCACCTGTGAGAGGTTGAAGCAAAAGGGGCCAATGAGAGAGCAATTTCTGGAGAGAGTTGTCAGAGCTAAGTTCTCTATCACCATGGGAAAGAGGAGAAGATGCTTGCCTCTCACCTCAAGCCACATGAGAAAAACTTCAAAGAAACCATCCAGCTAGCCTGATCTATTTAAAAGGGAAAGGTGCTTACCTGGGGCCAAGTGAAGAGGTGGATGATTTGGGAGCGAGCAGCATTCATAAGTGTTTATGTGAACAAGGCAGACCCATGGGAAATCTAGCTTGGGTCTCCTTGGGTTCTGCCCAAAAGGACTGCCTAAGGGGCAGCCTGGGGCCTGGGTAGAATTGTCCAGGTAAGGGGTGTGTGAAAGAGAGGTCTCCAAAAATGCCCCAAAGAGGAAAAGCCAGCCTTTGTCATTCTACCATACTCAGAGGGAACCAGGCCAGATGGCACCTGTCCTAGGATGTCAGACTATGTTCTTTCCCCTGGCCTGACCCTGGAGGATCAAAAGCGATGGCCAGTAAGTGGGGGAGGTGGTGGAGTGAGAAAAAGTGGCCTCCTGAGCAGGCTTCCAGGTTTGAAGACGGCCAGGCGAGGATGTGACTTAGATGTCTTATTGTGGACCAAACTGGTGTTTTGATTAATATTCTGGATTTGGCATTTTGATTGATGAAATGAAACCGTTCTTCTAACTAAAACATATGGAAGACTTTGGTGTCTTCCCAAAACTACATGCAAGGTGGGGAATAACAATCTACAGAGCATTTTGGTGAGCAATAGAAAAGCCGTTTGATGGCTTTGTGACTGTTTATGATATAGGAAATATGTTACCTTGGGGGGGCAATTTCACAGAATATTTCAGAATAACTCAGCTATTATATTTCTAATTCATTTCTGTCCTCTTTCACTTTATGGTGAACAAATAGATACATATATAGTTGATAGTGTAGCACTCTTAAGTTTTCATTTCAGTTTAATGCTTTTTTGGAGGATTTTTATCATTTTAATTGAGATATAAAATACTACATATAAAGTCCACATTAAGCTCAAGTATGCTGCTTGATGACTTTTTACGTGTGTATATGCCTGTGTAACTGCCACTCAGAGCAGGATATAGGACATTTCTATCACCTGAGAAGGCCCCTCCCACTTAATACTCTTCTATTCTCCAAAGATAACCAACATTTTGACATAAAACCTTAGATTAGTTTTACCTGCTCTTGAACTCGTGTATATAGAATCATATAATATGTAGGCTTTTGTGTCTATTTTCTCTCGCCCAATTTAATGTCTGTAAGATTTCTCCCACTATTTTTTATAGCCATAGTTCATTCTTTTTTTTTTTAATTGCTAGATAAGCGCTTCAATTTATGAATCTATCACAATGTGCTCATCTATTCTCCTGTTGGTAGATATTTGGGTTTTGGTTTTTTTTGGGGGGGGGCGGTTTCCAAATTGCGAATATTTTGAATAAAGTGTTTGAATAATTTAAACATCCTTTTACATGTCTTTTGGTAAACATATATGGTGCCCATTTCTCTTGTACATATCATATAGTTAGGAGTATAATTTCTGGGTAATAAGATATCTATTTAGTTTTAGTAGATATTGCCGAATATTTTCCAAAGTGGTTTACCAATTTACACGCGGACCAGTTCCAGTTGCTCCACACCCTTACCAGCACTCGGTAATGTCAGTCCTTTTAATTGAGCACTTTTTCATGTGTGTACTGGCCATGTGGGTATCCTCTTTTGTGAAGGGCCTGTTCAAATTTTGCCCATTATTTACTGGAATTTTTTTGTCTTTTTCTTACTGATTCTTAAAGGTTCTTTACATCCCTTGGACATCAGTCCATCATTGGATATAGTGTTTTGCAATTATTTTTTCCTAGTCTGTAGCTTGCCATCTCACTCTCTTAATGGTGTCTTTTGGTGAACTGAAGTTCTTACATTAAATAAAGTCAAAGCTATCAATCTTTAATGAGCAAGAAATTTTTGCCTATCCTAAGATCATGAAATTATTCTCCTATGGTTTCTTCTAAATGCTTTATTTTTTCACCTTCCCCATTTAAGTCTATGACCCAATTCATATTAAGTTTTGCGTGTGGTAGTAGGGTTCTGTTTCACCATGTAGATCTCCAGTTCTCCTATATCGTTTATTGAAAAGACTGTCCTTTTCCCGCTGAATTGCAGTGGTCCCTCTGTCATAAATCAAATAATCATATATATGTGGGTCTGTTTGTCTATCCTGGCACTAGTACAACACTGTCTTACTCGCCATCACCTTGTAGCAAGTCTTGAAATCTTTTGAGGTGTTTTTTTCCAATTTTAAACTAAATATAAAATTTTTAAAAATTTAAAAATATGTGAAGATTTTGAAAGTGCAGAAATAAACAAAAGGGAAAATTTTAATTTAAAAATCACCCATAACTTGTCACCCAGAGATAACCACAGTTAACAACTGAGTATATATTCTTTCTGTAAATAATAGCATCTAGATATACAGAAATATTTTAAAACCAAATTATGATCATTGAAGTTGTTTAAAATTTTCCATGTTATATCTGTCCATTAATTTCTACTTGATTTATGACAAATTTCTTTAGCATAAATTCCTAAAAGGGAAATTACTAGATCAAGAGTTTATATTCAATTAAGGTTCTCTTGAGAACCACTGCTAAATTGCCTTCCAGAGATGTAACAATTTACAGTCTCACTGCCAGTTTATGGCATTTCACCTCACCCTTGTCATTACTGACTACTATTCTTTTAAAAAATAACTTTATTAATGGGTGGAAATGGCATCTTTTTAAAATGTGCTTTGCAAAATTCCTAGTTAAATTGGACCTTTTTTTTCCATAAATATATTTGTTCATGGTCTTTGCCCAGTTTTTCACTAGAGTTTGTGTTCTCCTTTATATTATGTGCTTTTATACATGCAGGATAAAACACTTTTTCTGCCAAATTACATTTATTCCCTCGAATTTGTTCTTTTGCTTTTAATATTGTTTATAATTTTAAATACATGCCCTTTTCCCATTACAAGAGGGATTATATATACTTTATACTATAAACATATATACCCACATACTTAAATACACAGCTCCTATCTGTCTTTTTGTTAAAATAAACATCCCATAACCCTTCCTGAGCACAATTAACAAATAGCTGTAGTTTGGAGTATGAAACAAGAACTAGCAGCTCTCACACCCCACAGGGCGGTAGTCAGTCACAGCCGCCGAAGAAGAAAGCTTTTACGTCAAGAATTGCGGTGGGATATGAACTCGGGTCCAATCCACACATGTGGCATGGGTCTTAAAGCTGGAGAGGACTCCAGGTGCCTGCTGGAAAAGCAAAGGGCTGCGGTTAAACACATGGGCTGTGGAGTAAGAGTAATCTGAATTGCAGTGTTTGCTCTGCTGTTTATTAGCCGTGTGACTGAACAAGCTATTTAGCTACCCACCCACCCCGCCCCAGGCCTCATTTCTTCGTCTGTAAAAATGGGATTAATACCATGTATTCCCTCTGGTGATTGTGAGGATGATATAAGGTAATGCATATGGAATAACCCCTTTAGATGGATGCTTGGAACATTGCAGATGGCTGTTCTTGGTAGAGCCAGCCTTGTGGAGGTGGCATCTGGTCTAAACCCAGGCTTTCAGGCAGGCTACATATCGTCACTCCCATCTGGCAGGTGAGGCAGTTCTCTCAGGGAGGTTCTTTGGGTGCTGCTCAATTTTGAGATGGTGGAAAGGTTCTGAACTTGTAATGTCCTGTGCGGTAGCCTCTAGTGACATGTGGCTAGTTGAGCACTCGAAACATACTTAGTGTAGAAGCAATTTTCAATGTTATTTAATTACATTTAAATAGCAATACTGACTTATGCATTGCTCCAGTACCGATTAGCACAATACTGTCACTCAAAAGTATAGCAGCAACCAAACCTGGCTCTCTGATGTCTGGCTTAGAACCTCACTCCTCTGAAATGGGAACCTGACAAGATGGTCTAAGCTGGGGTTCCAGCAAGAAGTCTGCTGGAGGGGACACACCTGGATTAGGCTGATGTGGAGGAAAGTGAAACCTTTGTCTAACACTGGGGTTGGGGTTATAAAATCTCAAAGACGTCGGCTGTCTTCCAGTAAGGGACCTTAGCAATGAGTACCCTTATGTCCTACAAAATTTGGACTTTGGGGCTGCGGCTCCGGGTCAGCGGTGAAGTGGGGGCATGCCCTCACCCGGTGGACACGTGGGTGCTGGTCTGATGACCTGCACCTTGTGTGTTTAAGGGCCTCAGGGATCAGGTTATCCTAAAATGAGAGTTTGTGCAGTTCCTTTCCATGGTTTATTTTTACTTATTGATTGATGTATGTATTTCTTTTTTTATTTCAGCATTGTGCAGTAAAATACAAAATTCAGTGTTGCATTGTAGCACCAAGTTCAGATCTATTCTTTGTTCCGAGTCTGAACTGGAGGTTGGGCGGGGAGGGGCCCAGCACAGACTTGTGGATGTGGGTGGGAGAACAAACTGTGTAAGAAACATCCAGCTCCTGCACAGGCAGCTTCCCTCGCCTCTACCGACAGCTCTTGAACAGCTTCCCAGCGCTGCCCTGTTCTCAGGCTCAGTGCCCTCCGTGTCCATGCCCGCTCCTGTCATTCTGCCACGGGGTGCTTTACCACCTGCGGGTCCCGCCCAGGCTCTGCCTCTGAGCAGCGGATCTCCTCTTCCAGCAGAAAGGTGGTCTCCAGCTCCTGGATGCCCGACCTCTGGGCTCTTTGCAGGAGAAAGGGCCACAGCGATCTCCTGGGTGCGGGAGCCGCCTGCCCCCCTTGCCCTGAGGATGCTCGGGATCTTATAAGCTCCGCCCCTCCCCCAAGTCTTCACCGCCGTGGGGTGAGGGGATTTCCAGATGCCCACTTCCAGGGAAGGGGTGTCGCTTGTACCCTGAACTAGGAGGAGGAACTCTTTTATTTCATAGAAAGTCTATAAATCAGCTTGAGGTTGTTTCAGTTGTGATATGGGGACACATGATCTTTGATGGGCAGCTTGAGAACCAAACCCCTTATTTACGAGATAGTTTTCTCTGTGAGGATGCAATTTGAATGACAGACTCTCAGTTTTAAAACTGATATATTTAGCAAATTCTGTATCACTTCATACGTGTCTGGCACCGTTCTAAGCAGTTTTCATAAATTGACTCCAACCTTCTGAGGAAGGGAAGGTAGATACTGTTACCATGCCTGTTTTACAGATGGGGAAACGGAGGCTGACAGAGATGACGTAATCTGCCCAGGAGTCCCCAGGTAGCAGTGGTAGAACTAGGGCTCAGATCCATGCGTCCAGCTGCGCAGTTCACGCCCTTCACCCCTAATCTCACGGCCCCTCCACCTCATCGGCCAACCTGTGGGGCACAGCGTAAAAGCCCACCTCTTACTCAAAACGGTGAGGATGGCGTATTTTAATATTGCCACTGTTTTCACACTTTGGGTGCTGTTTCTATATCTTTACTTAGAAACGCTACTTTAGCCCCAGAGTCTATTTTGTGTGGCTTAAACAAAAGATTTGTATTTGCTAAAGGTGGGAGGAGCCAGAGTGTCGCACGGCCTTTGACAGCCGCTGTTGTGCCTCCCGCGCTCAGGTGGTCACCAAAAGATGCTTCTGCAAGTTTCCACCAGGCTGCTGCCTCCTGCAGGAGGTCAGCTGTCCAGGTTGAAGGGTCAGGAAATCCCTGCTGTTCTTGAGCTTTTGAGACCCCAGATGCTGGGTTCCCACCCTACCAGATGCTGCCCCACTGCTCAGGGGCCCCAAAGTACTGAGAGGCTATGGGGCTTGTCTCTATCATTGGGGCCAATGAAGGACACCAGGAGCAAGAAGTTAAAATTTAGTCTCGGTGTGAGATGCTGACAGCCAGGAATTATTTCTTTTTAATGATATATTAGTCATCTATTACTTAAACCTTGCAAAAGGCTTTATAAAATCACCAAACCAGAAGATAGTCCATGGGCTATGTACTTTCTATGTTAGTTTCTTCCTTACTGATCTGTGTCCATTCACTCGCAGTCGACCACCACTTCTTGAATATAGCTAACCCATCAGATCCCAAACATCCAACAGGTGCAACCTGTGTTTGTTCACAGACTCAGTTTTCCCAAGTGAAATAGAGAATGGTCCATTTAGTTAGGCCAGCAGTTTGAGTTCCTTTGGCCCCTCCTGATTTCCTGGACATAGAGTCTGGTACTTATCTCATCAGTGTAGGACTTGATCCTGCTGTATTAGCTTATTGACGCTTGCCCCCATCGCCTTCTCCCAGAAGAGAGTGCCTTGTCCAGCACATTTCACTTTAGCTCTTCTGAGACTCCTGGGTCAAAAAAGACTAATGTGAGGAGAGAGATCAGGAAACTTGTGTTCTAGTCTGGATTCCAATGTTAGCTTGCTGTCATCCTCATTTGTAAAATAGGCAAAATGATTTGTATGTGCTCTTAGGCACAAAGGAGTTTGGCCAAAATGCTCTGGAAAACAAAAGAGGTAAGGAACTACGATCTGATTAAGTATGGGTTTGTTTTTTTTTTAATCCTGAAGATAGACTTTCATGCTCTGGTCCAGGCAGACAAACAACCAAGTGAGAAAACCCTAGTTCCTTTAGCTAATTACCAAAGTTTTCTTTTTCTTTTTCTTTTTTGTACCCCTATTGTGTTTCTTTACAATCTCCTAAGCCTTTCATGCCTTTCTTTAAAAAAGACTTGGTGAGACATTTACAAGAGGATTTCTTTAAGGCAGTGTAAAATAGAATGAAGAGCTTAAGAAGACAGCGTCTTAAATGGAATTTATTTTCAATTTCCATTAGTTGCCAAGACAGACAGTTTTCCCTGTAGAACTGGTGTGATTCTTTAACATTTTGTGGATGGATTTTGTTGACTGAGAAAAGATTGAGAAGCACCACAAGGGATTTTATGTACATCCTTAGCTTCTTATGTTCTATCTTAGGAGACTCCTGAGGGCAGTAGGGAACCCTTATTTTTCCAAATTTTCATTCCCCACCCTCACAGTCACTCTTGCACCTTGGAAGCATTTCTGGAGACTGTGCACACTGCAAGTCTTCAGCCTGGGGGGTGGGTGGACAGACCCTACACCATGATATGTCTCTGTCCTTGGGTGTTGGGAAGGCTGAACCAGTAACCCCTCCACCACTTCACGGCTGCCTCAGCCTCCAGAATGCCAGCTTGCATACTGACTGGGTCATTCCAGCCTTAAGGGTTTTTTTTGCCTCATCTTTTACCCTATCTTTGTGTTCTTCCCCTCCCCATTCTGCTCTCCCATGTCACTAACCTATATCTCCCAGTCTCTTTGCATAAAGTTTCCCCCCAATGAAAGTCGAAGGTTCTGACTCTCCCATGTTCCTATAGCTCTCGAGTGTATCTTCTCCACAGGGAAAGGAATGAGATGCGTTTTGCCTACCAGCATCTCTATCAGTCCTTCTCTCTTATGGATGAAGGTAGGAGGAACAAAGAAAATAATTCTTAAAAATCAGGATTAAAATCAGGCACTTCCATCCAGACTCTTTATTTTTCTCTCCAGTCCTTGTCATTGTCTTAAAAGACTATAATCCGTATCGATTAACCACCTATCTCGGAGTCAAAAGAAAACACAGCATCTGGGGGAAAAATAAGCATCTTGGGAAAAAAAGAAGCATGATTTTTAAAGTGACTGATTACTTTCTGAAGCTTAAAAATGTAAGCTTGGAGAGCTATCTGATTTCTATTTGTGGGGGAGTATTAAGAAACACTTATAATAAGTACAGATGTTCAGGACTAGAGGCTGAGTTTTAGCAAATCATTCAGAGTCATTTATCATAAAATGGTCTCAAATGAATGTTTTTTTTTCTCCTTCACACTGAGTTGGTGTCATTCATTGCCACTTGCCTCTTCCCAGTTATTTTTGTTCTAATGTCACTTCCCCATTTTTCACTGTGCCTTCTCCTAGTAGCCTCCCAACTTCACATCTGCTGAACTAATTTCTCAAACCACCCAGTTTTAGAAGAATTAGGGTAACTTATTATCCCTTGTCTCTAAGCCATGTGCTTCCCCATGAACCATTTGCCATTCATTCAACAACTAGAGGCCCCACCAGGAACAAAGCACTGTGCTTACAAAACGTAGGCTTTAATATTGTCTGGAGTTCACTACCTTTTCCTGGCGCGTAAGCTCCTAGATTATAACCAGGTGCGCATTTCCTGTATATTCTGTTCCTCTTTGAAGATTCTAGAATCTTATAAATAATTAATAGCTGGTAAGTACTGAAAAAGTAGTATAAGGTTTAGAATCATTATGGTAATGCTTTGTAGGGATTAATTCCAAACCCTAGTATCCTTCCTTAAGTTTTTTAGTTCGGTTGTTCTGTCCATACTGTGAACTTTGAGGCTTTTAAAGTGTTTTTGTAGTTGGACAATGGGAAATGCTGGAAAACCCTGCCATTTCACTTTTCCCCATGAGAAACCTTGATTCAGAGCTATAGTTACTCAGAAGCAGTCAGGGCAGGGGTGGTGACAGGCTGCACAGGCCAAGCCGGTGCTGTGCAGGGCTTCCAGTCCCAGCTTTCAGCCAGCACTGTCTCCCTGGGATCAGGTTTCAATATTAAAGTTCCAAATACAGGTTCCCCTCCTCAAAAGAGTTAAAAAAACCGTGCTCATTTTGGATAGAGGCTTGTTATCTCTAGTTCATTAAAATGAGCAGCCAAAAGTGTGTGTCCCAAATCTATCAATCTGTGTGCATCTTGGGGTGACCCCTTAGCATCTTTGCCTTCGGGTCCCCGTTCACAAAATGGGCCGAATCTACCCTAAATCTATACCACCACTCAAAGGCTTCATCCTCTGTAGTCAAAGGAGACAGAAAACAGTCCCGTGCCTTCTTCAAAATCATTCAGTCAAGCCCCAGCCTCATTTTTCGAGCTTAAAGAATCCTGGGCCCCCTTCTTATCAGCACTTTGTTCCAGATTTTAAAATGATCTGTGGTTTTACTCCACCCTGCAGTATTTCTAGGCTCCTCTTCAAAACTCCAGCCACAGTAGGACTGTACTAATTAAAGTGAGAAAATTACTCTCATAATTCTCTTTACCCCCAAACTGTGTTAATTGAATCAGATTTTCCTAATATTCTAGAGTTCCCTTGGCCATATGGAGTATAGTACTAATATTACCCTGCTTTCCTGAAACAGTGAATGTCATTTCCAAAATGCCTCCGTTATCAACAGGGATTCATTTTAAAATCTTGATGTATTGCTTCACAGATTATTTTCTGTTGTTTGGCCTAGACTTATTAATACAAATTAGTTTGTTCGGACTGAAAACCCACGTCCCAAGATCCCTGCCTCAACTGGTCATTGCTATAGATGGGAAACAGTTCCACGCTTCTGCCTGGCAGCCACTGCTTGAGGTGTCTCCTGACCCACTCTTCCCCAGGTCAGTGGGCCCCAATTCACCCCAGGTTGACGGGCCCCAATTCACCCTAGGTCGATGGGCCCCAATTCCCCGTGAGCTGCTCCCTCTGGAGAGGCCATGTGGTGTCGCTGTTAAAAGTCATGCTTTAGCCAAGACTGCCTGGGTTCAAGTCCTGGGAGTGCCACTTGTTAGCCATGTGACTTTGAAGAGCCAGGATATTTAAATTCTCTGTACTCTGGCTTCCCCCCACCCCCTGTAAAAGGGGACTAATAATGATGGTAACTATTTGTAGGATTGTTACTGAGCTTATGTTAGATAATGATGTAGTTAAACTGTTACTTGGCATGTGGGAAACTCTAAGTCTTGGTTATGATTATAATACCTCAAGAGAGGTGTTCACCAGCCAAGGGGAAATACTGACATTTATGAATGTGTCTGAGTAAAGAGTCTTAGTAAAATCACTGTAGGACCTTCTCGTCTCAAGGCAGCGTCTCTTTCTGAAAGGGTCACAGTGTCACCCTTTGCTGACTTTAGGTTCCTGTGCATTTGCTGTGAGTGGCTCCATTGCCCGACACTTTCCCCTGTGCTGTCCAGCTTGAGCCCCTTCGCAGGTGGTTCCCAGACCTTCATTTCCAGGCCAGCCCTTCTCCTAAGAGGCGATCGGGTGATACCAAGCTCTGCATTTCAACCCCAGCCTCCCCTCTCTAGCTCTCCTCCTGAATTTCTTTCCTTAATGTTTCCTTCGTCTACCCATCTGTCCAAACAGCTGTTGCCTTTCTCCCAGAGCCTTATTTATTGAGGTGCTCAGTAGCTGTTGTTCAAAGAATAAGAAAGATGGTCTCTTTTTTAGAGATCAAAATGTAAAAGTCTCATATTTTCTGCACTTTCCCCCTTCAAAAGCAGGTGGTTTCTTTTTTCTAATCGTCTGTCTTCTCATCCCTGCTTCAAGAACTGAAAAACAAAAACTATACTGAAAAAACTGTGGCGGTGACAACTTTAGTGAATACCTCGGGTTCTCTTGGGAGTCCCAGGTTTGCTCCTCCGCGAACCCGAGGCTTGTGTGACAGCCAGACCCCACCGCTCACCCCAGCCCCGGGAAAGGCGGAGGTGACCGCCCGGCAGTGCAGGCGGCCCACGAGTGCCATCTTGTGGGCACCTCGAGTGCTGCCTCCGAGAAGGCGTGCTGGTGTTCATTATATCATCCCATATTCTCATTTCCGATTCCAAGGCTTGGGGAAATGCAGCCCAGAATTATTCTCTAGATAATTAAAAAATGACTGCCAGGCAGATTTATTATGAACAGTCTTCCTCTGGATTTAAATAGGTCAAGAGTCTTTTTACTGCTTCAGACTTCTCTTTTTAATCAATGGTGGCTATCATACTTTAAATAGGGACTCTTGAATGACCAAGTCTGTATTTTACATGCATTTAAGATAAAATTACACATTCTAAGGAGCCTGATAGATGAGATCGATATTAGTAAGTTTTTGAGTGTTTTTTGTATGTGTGTTTTTTTAAAAAAACAAAGGTACTGTATCTGCCTTTGCTACTCAAAGTGTGGGCTTATTAGAAATGGAGAGTTTTAGTGTCAATTAGAAATGCAAAACCTGACCTGCATTTTAACAGGAGCCCCCGGCGATGCCTGTACACGTTATAGCTCCAGAAGCACAGATGTAAAAAGCCTCTGGACAGGTGTGAGACAGATGTCCTGTGTGCTGGCGCCAGCACCGCTACCTCCTTCACATCTGATCTCAGCCGAAAAAAACACATTTCTTAAGCCTCAGTGCCCCACTGTAAGTTGGGAGCATGGGTCCTGCCTTGTCTACCACTGGATCATGGTGAGGCACAATCAGCTGAGGTCATACACAGGAGGTCACTTTGTGCACTGTAAAAACCTGTGCAAGTGGAGGGCAGGTACGCGTGAGAATGCTTATGTTGCATACTCAGCCATCATTGTGAATCTGCTTTATATTCACTGTATCATCAGCAGAACAAATATTTGGCCATAACCATTCATCGAGCCTCAAATAGTGTCTGGAAATTTCACCAAGTTTTTCAAAGGCCTCTCTGAGCCTAGCCTTCCTAAATTACATTCTGTTTTTCTTAAGAAGATCTTTCAAAACCACTTGCCTTCCTGGGGGCCTCAGAAAGCATTCCACCTGTTGAACCCAGACGTAGCTTATGGGGCACAGGAGGTGCTCAGAGATGCTTGTTGATTAAACCACTAATTAGTAGTCAGCAAAGTCCAAACACTCCCCTGATGTCCTTCACACTATTCGTGCCGTTTATGATAATCAGATTATTTGCATCATTAGACACTCGACATAACTACCTAAGGACGTGGCTGTCTCACTAATATAGATCAGAGCTTCATTAAGGAAATAGGCTCCTGATGGCTGAGAAGTTATTTGGTAGTACACACAAATTGAAGGATTTGAGACCATTAACTTTACAAACATCATTTCCATTACCTGGTGGGAATCGAATTTAAAAACCAGCAGCAAAATATTACTTTCTTCTCCTTGCACATATTTTAAAAGAAAAATTAACAGCCCTGAAGCTGTTAAACAATAAATAGCTAAAATTTTAGGAAACTATATCATCTGCCGATCTAAAACTGATAAGACATCTTAACATCTCCACATCAGTGGTTCCTGTTCACCAAGAAATGGATCCTGGTGGTCAAAAAGGGAAAGTAAAATATTAAGAATTTATTGTAAAGTTCTCTGCCAAACTGAGACACAAAAATATTCCATTCAAATTAGTTGAGACCTTTGCGTTGTCTACAATTTGGGAACTTAGAGACTTTTTTTGTCCTTGATTTGGTAAATATAATAAAAGGATGCTGTTTTCATTTTATCTGGTTCATTGCGATTAGCAATGTTCCCTCTAATCATTTTTTAAAAGTCGGCATGTCAATGCTTCAGAATGTATTTTCCGTAAGGTTAAAAGGTAGGTAATAGGGTGCACGGGTAGTTCAGTGGTAGAATGCTCACCTTCCATGCAGGAGAGCCAGGTTTGATTCCCAGACCATGCACGCACACACACACCAAAAACAAAACAAAACAAAACAAAAGGTAGTTATAATAAGTTATTTATATGGAAGGGAAAACAAAAGTCCTGTCTGGACATATGAAGATAAAGTGCATCAGAGTACAATCCTTTGAGCTTTCAGTTTGACTCTGAATTATCTAACCATCCCAGTACCCTGGCTGACTGCAGGTGTTTTATACAAATGCAGTTAATCGTGCAAGAGCCGCAACTCTGCCTTTTTTTTTTTTCAACTTTTAATCTTGAAAAATTTCAAATGTAAAGAGAAATTGCTGGAATAAAACACTGTGACAAATATTTTTGCCCGTTTTCCCCATATTGTCCTTCATAGCATTTCCCCCTTGATCCTGCACCCAGAGTTTGCATTTAGCTGTTGTCCCTTTGGTGTCCTTCAAACTGGAACTGTTCTTCAGGTTTTCTTTTTCTTTCATAACATTGACATTTCTGCAGAGTAGAGGCCAGCTGTTCTGCAGACTACACCTCTTTTGGACTTGTCTGCCTCCCCACAATTAGAATGAGAGTGTGTGCTTTGGGCAGAAACCCTAAGTGACACATCCTATGTCAGTGTGCTGTTTGTTCCATTATTGGTGGACATTATTGATCACTTGGTGAACGAGATGTCTGCCAGATTCTCTTTTTGTAAGAAATAAGTAATTTCTGGGGAAATAACCTGAGATCATTAATATTCTGTTTCCTAACAAGCTTCCCAGCCGTGTTACCATCCTTCATAATTCTTGCCTGTATCAGTTATTACTGTAGTGGTTGAAAATGGGTGATTTGTTATTTGTTAATTTACTTGTTAGTTGGAATTCCACTATAGAAAACAGTTTTATCGTCCACCCCCACTATGTATGTTTCTGTGTGTTTGTGGGTGAACATCAGTAGGGAACTGTGGCTTCTTTTTAATTCAATGGCTTATTACTCATGACTCTCATTCCCCGTTTTAATGCTCATGTTGTCCCAAATTTGCTTTGTGGGTGCCCCTTCAATTTTACTCCTGTGTTCTTTTGACATGTGCCCATCAGTTTGTGTCATTTATTCTTTAGTCCTTAGTATGTCTATATTGAAACTCTTCATATATTATTCTTGCAACAAACATTTTGAGCCTTTGCTCTCCCAGTTACTGATCCTACCCATGTCCAGTGGGAAACCAGGCAATTAAATTGACGCTAACAATGGGGGGGTAAGTTATGATAGGGCGCCCTGGGAGCACAAAGGGGAGGCTTCTAGCCCCAGTGGATCAGTGCACAATAATGTATGTCACCTCCTGGACCTGAAGGATGAATAGGAATAAACACGTGAGGAGGAGATAGTCTTCCAGACCAAGGGAAGCACGTATCTCTTTGAGGAACTAAAAAAATTTTCTAGAGCAGTGTGAGTGAGTTTGCAAATGGTGAGTGTTAGTGTGCGTGTGTGTAGGGGGCCTTGGAGGGCAGGGTGCAGGCAGTGTGAAAGAAGAGGCTGGAGGGATTGGCTGGAGTCTTATAAGCTCTGTTAAAGATTTTGCAAATTGCTGCCCCTCGAGCAGCGGCAGCCCATTAGCATGACCTGGGGAGCCCGGCACAGAAGCCAATGCCCGGGCCCCACCCCAAACAGTTAAATCAGGATCTTTGAGAGGTGTAGTTTGGCCAGACATTTTAATTCCCACATGCAGCCTCTAGGGAATATATCATGAGCAATGGCGTCGTGGGTCATGGAGCTAAATTCTCAAAAGTAAACTTTTAAAGATTTGTTTTATTTTATAGGATTTCGAACTTAACAACGAACTAAAGATGAATGTCCTAAATTTGCTAGAAGAAGTTTTGCGAGACCCAGACCTTCTTCCCCAAGAAAGGAAAGCTACAGCGAATATCCTGAGGTAAAGGCACTTAGATGCCTATTGAATGACATGGGTTTATGTGTGCTATGTTCATATAATAAGGCCCTATCAATTTGTTCATATGAAGCTTAACCCCACAAACGATAGGTCAAGCCTACTTAAAATTAGGCCTAAGAGTCACTCCCAAGAGAGCCTCTTTTGTTGCTCAGATGTGGCCTCTCTCTCCAGCCAACACAACAAGCAAACTCACCACCCTCTCCCTATCTATGTGGGACATGACTCCCAGGGGTGTGGACCTTCCTGGCAACATGGGACAGAAATCCTGGAATGAGCTGAGACTCAGCATTAAGGGATTGAGAAAACCTTCTTGACTAAGAAGGGGAAGAGTGAAATGAGACAAAATAAAGTGTCAATGGCTGAGAAATTCCAAACAGAGTTGAGAGGTTATCCTGGGGGTTATTCTTATGCATTAAATAGATATCACCTTGTTAGTCAAGATGTAGTGGAGAGGCTGGAGGGAACTGCCTGAAAATGTGGAGCTGTGTTCCAGTAGCCATGTTTCTTGACGATGATTGTATAATGATATAGCATTCACAATGTGACTGTGTGATTGTGAAAACCTTGTGTCTGATGCTCCTTTTATCTACCTTATCAACAGACGAATAAAACATATAGAATAAAGATGAATAATAGGGGGAACAAATGTTAAAAAAAATAATAATAAGGCCCTATCAAACGAGAATGATACATCTTAGAATCCTGGGACTACAGGGTAGCCATCCCTGGTAACCTATAACCTAGATTCTGACTCTTGGGTTTGCTTATTCTAATCATTTCATTTCAGTGGGCTCATACAACATTTGTCCTTTTGTGTCTGGCTTATTTTACTCAACATGATGTCTTCAAGGTTCATCCAGGTTGTCTCATGTATCAGAACTTCATTCCTTTTTATGGCTGAATAATATTCCATTATATGTATTTTATATGTGTGTGTGTGTGTACTTACCACATTTTGTTTATTCATTCATTGGTTGATGATACCTGGGTTGCTTCCATCTTTGAGTAATTTTTACATCAATTTCTCAGCTTGGGATTTCCATATCGAGTAGGTTATATAAATTTGGACCCCATACTTCTATATGATAAAACCTTGAACTTTTGCTTTCCTACTAGAAGCTTATTTGTTTCTGTAGTTGTTACAGTCAGAATTCAAGCAGGTAGCAAGCCTTCATAGCTTCCCAAACTGGGGGATAGATTTGTTTTCATCCACTCTGTAAGAAGAAGGCACCACCAAGGCTTTGTGCAGACATTTCTGTTATGAGCTTTCTACCTCACTTATGGCTGTCTCTTCTGTCTTCTTGGGAGTGGAAAGCCTAATATTATATGCTAGGGCCTTGTATTCCTTTACCTTCTGGGTTCTAGTTCATTCTTCATTTACAACTCCTAAAATTATTCTTTCCTTCTTCTGAGATTTTGATTATAGGAGGAATAAATAATACTTTTGTCACATCTCTTAATTTTTCTCAGAGCCATTGATAATCTTCCAGACTTTATATAATGAAATTTGTGTATTTATATTTTTTAAAGTCATGTCAGAATTATTAGCAGGATTTCTGAGAAGACCTAGTTATAAAAAATAAACTGAAGAAATGCCATCATTCATTAAATCTGTTTGTGTAAAAATATCACGTAGTATATTAGTTTGCTAAATGTTGCCAGAATGCAATATACGAGAAATGGAATGGCTTTTATAAAGGGAATTTATTTACAGGTTTACAGTTCTGAGGCCATACAAATGTCCAAACTAAGGCATCCAGAGAAAGATAACTTGACTCAAGGAAGGCCAATATCTGTCACCTGGGAAGGCATGTGGCTGGCATCTGCTGGTCCTTGTTCCTGGTTCCATTGCTTCCAGTTTCTGATGCCAGTGGTTTCTTCTCTAAGCGTCTGTGGGCCTTCACTTAGCTCCTTCAGGACACAACTCTGGGTTCAGCCTTACATTGTGTCTCATGGAAAGGCACATGGCGATGACTTCTGGGCCTGCATCTTCAAACATCTGTGTCGAGCCGTCTGCTCTCTCTCTCAGCACTCCAAGCATCTTCAAATGTCTGCATCTCTGTCATCTCTGAAGCAGTTGTTCTCCAGGCATCTGCAGCTCAGGTTTCTCCAACATGTTTCCCCTTTTAAAGAACTCAAGTAAACTAATCAAGCCCCACATGGAATGGGCAGAGTCACATCTCCATCTAACCAAAGGGTCCCACAGTTGGGTGTGTCACATCTCCAGGGAAACAATCCAATCAATGTTCCACCCCAAAATATTAAATCAAAATTAAAAGAAACATGGGTGCCCCCCCAAGATAAGATCAGGAAAAAGGACTTGGCTTTTGTAGGGTACATAACAGCTTCAAACTGGCACAAGAAGTATATGAAAAAGAAACAGAAAATCAAAGGAAAATGCAGACCAATCCTAAGGCAGAGAACAGTTGCTCTTGGCTCTGTTTTAGACTACTTGATTTCTTCAATCGAATGGGGAAATTTTGTAGTCAAAGAACTTAGATAGTGCGTTTCCTTTTAAACCTTTGAGACCCTCAAGGACAAGTAATATTCCTGTGACTGACAACTGAGTCTGTCCATAGGCCCCATTGGAGACGATCTGTGAAACGAACCGAAATTGGTTTGGGGTTTAGCAGTTAGTCAGTGATATCAGTGTTGGCTTTGATGTTTTTGAGCTTTTAGCCACTTTTTTGTTTTTCATAGCTAGATTCTAGTCATGGGTTTTAGGTTTCAGCAACCCTGAACTGAAAGATTTTCTTATTAGTTCATTTCTTAACTTGGAAACAAAAAGAAAGTTATTTCCAGACAAAGCCGGGAGACTTTAACGTGAAAGGCTTTCATGCACTTGTGGACACATGCCTTTTTAGAACATGCCAGAGCGTAGATGGGAATGGGCCCAGGTGGGCCTGGAAGGAAGGGAAGCTGTGCTTGAGAAAGAGATCTGGCAGGTCCCAGGGGGTGAGGCAAGTAGACTAAGCCATTCACAATGTCACCTGAAGGGGGTGAAGCAGCAGGGTCCAGGGCAGGCCAGGCCAGGGTGGCAGGTCAGCAAACAGCAGGGGCAGCCATGCAGCCCAGAAAGTGAGAACAACGCGAGGGCAGGGGCCAGTTGCTCTTGGCTGTTTTTAGACCCCCTGATTACTATAGTTCTTTGGGGTTTTTTTTCCATTCAAACAGCTTGGGTAATCCCATTTTCGTTTAAGTTTATTTGGCATTTCATTATAAATATACTTTTGTTAAAGTTACTCTATTGACTGATAGATGTGGGAGGAGCCCAGGACCTTGGAGTATGCATTAGGGCCTGAAGCAGTCAGAAGAGTCAACACAGGTTCTTCCTCTATTGGGACTGGACTAGAGGCGCAGGGGCCTCCTTATCTGAAGGGAAAAGCATTTCTGAATAAACCTCCAGCAAATGCAAGTTATAATTGGGAGAGGAAAACCATGTCATATTTCAGTTAAATGTAGCTCTGACATTAGAGATTTACATGCATTCTATGTCATGTGACAGTGAGGTTTAAACACTGTAAAACATGTATGTAAACATATATGAACTTAATGCAGTAAAGCTGGACCTTCCTATGATGAACCTTCCCTGACTTACAGTATCTTAGGGGCCTTCTTTATGATGAATAAGCATAGTTGTCCTGGATAGTTTGTTGCATGTTTTTGAGTAAAAACCTTTGTTCAAGAGGTTTTTCTAAAATATCACCCACCCAAAGTTGTCTAGCTCTCTGTCTTCTGAATCTATACAGTGTAGGGATTTTTGGTAGATACCTGACACCCCACAAAATGGAAGGTAACAGCCGTTGCCTTCTAGGCTGATTACCTGGAATGGGCTCAGGTCATGAAAAGGTGATCCCCAGGCCTCATAAAGCCTGAAGTCTCATCACCGAGGCTCTCAAGGAGACAGCAAGCCCTAGCTAACTGAGCAGAACCAGAGCATATCTTGGAACTTTAGGGTGAGATCTTTTACAGCTAGAATCTTTAAAAGGAGCCAATTTCTTAACCATTTCTTTCCAAGGAAGTGATATTGCTCAGCCTCATAAAAAAGATTATATCCACTGTACCAATAACTATGGGGCCCTGGGCCTCTCTCCAGCAGCCTGGACAGCAATGGAGAGGATCACCTGTGCTCTGTGAAGCAGTCATTTTGATTGCCCATGTGTAACCTTTAACGTGATTTAAAGGTCTTTGGAGAAATATTTGTTTTTACTTATTTTCCCTCACATTTACCAAGGAAAGGGTACTGTTTTTGGACTCACAAACGCTATAGCAAATTGCTGACAAGAGTCTAGAAAAAGTCTGCTCCCTGTCAACCAGCTGTGAGTTTTAAAAGAGAAGGGAAAAATAAGGGGAAAGGAAATCGAGATGTCTTGGCTGGGCACCCTAAACTGGCCCGTCAGGACGTGCCGTCCCTAAACCTGCTCGACAGAAGCTCGGCTGGCCGGACCCTGGCCAAGCTGGCTAACTTCTTTGAACTTTAGTTTCCTCTTCTGTAAAATGGAGCTAATAATGCCATTTTTGCCTCCTTTGGTGGTTTTGAGACCTGTGGCTGCTGTTTTAATCTCTTGAGAACGCATCTCTTTTTAAACTAGCTTCTTCCCACAGACAGACTGCATTGTCTGGGACTGTATAAATATTTTAATACTTTTAATATGTGTCTGTGCCTTCCTTTTGGAAAACTCAATATCAGAAACGTATACAACTGGATGCCTACTCAGTATAATTCTCCTGGAATCTAACTCTCTGTGGGATATAAAGTATATCTCTCACTCCGAAACCCATGTCTACCTATAAATTAGTCAGTTTTTTGTGGTTTATTCACTCATTCATGATTTATCCAAAAAGTATTACAAAGTGCTAAATAACACTGTGTGTGCGGATTCAGGACCGAATGTGTCTCCAGAAAGTTCACGTAAGAAGGAAGAGAGAAGAATCTATCTGTTGGCTTCTGCCTCGCGTTGTTCAAATTTTGGACACTGGAA
>PVIY010013911.1:0-57852 GCA_004026745.1 Myrmecophaga tridactyla | reverse complement strand
CCCCCTTTTTCTGTCAGTCCTGCCCCCTTGGCGCTGGGGCAAAAATGAGAAACCTCTGCTTTGATCAGGTTCACCTAAGCTGGGGGCCTATTTTTAGTAGTCGGAATTTGTTAATTAGTTCCACAATTGGCGTTTGACTGTGCCCAGCCCCTGCTGCTGGTAAAGTCCTTTCCTTTCCCCTCTGGGAAGCGGCCTGTGGGGGAGGGGCGCTGGCCACCGCAGCTTTGGGAACTCACGGTTCTGGGGGGGGCTTGCAGCCGGTCCAGCTGGTCCAGACTGGGGTACGCTGTGTGTCTGGTCACTGACGTGGCCCCAGGAGCTGTTCTGTACTGTTTCTGGTTATCTAGTAGCTGTTCTGGAGGACGAACTAAAACACGCACATTGTTAAGCCGCCATCTTGACCCCGGGGAAAAGAAATTTAGTGTCATACTATTTTGATTACTGTGACATTATTTTGAAGTCAGAAACAGTGAGTCCTCCCATTTTTTTCTATCTTTTTCAAGGTTGTTTTGATTATTTGGGGCCCCTTGCAACTACAAACAAATTTTCAGATCAGACTTTCCATTTCTGCAATAGAAAGCATTGGGTTTGTAGTAAGGATTACATTAAATCTGTAGGTCCCCTTGAGGACTGTTTTAGTTTACCAGGTGCAAAGACAAATAGTACACAAGGGGTTGTCTTAAATAATTAGAATTTATTGGTTCATCGTTTTGAGGCTAGAAGTCCAAAATCAAGGCATCTACAAGGCAATGCTTTCTCCAACTCGTGTCACATGGTAATGTTCTCTCCTTTTTCTTCCTGATTCCACTGTCTTCTGGATTCCAGCTCCTTCCCATGGCTTTCTCTATGTCTGAACTTCTTCTACTTATAAAGTCCTCCAGTAATCCAGATTAAGACCAAACCCTATTCAGTTGGGGGCCACACTTTAATTAATAATAACATCTACTAGAGATCCTGTTTAGAATGGGTTCATACTCACAGGGGCACAGATTAAGATTAAGGACATATCTAAATTGGGGTACATAATTCAGCCTAAAATAAGGAGTATTTCCCTGTTAACAATATTAAGTTTTTAATCCATCAACATGTGTCTTTCCATGTATTTAGGTCTTCTTTAATTTCTTTCAGCACGGTTTTGTAGTCTTCATTGTACAAGTTTTGCATCTCCTTGGTAAAATTTATTAAGTCTTCTATTCTCTTTTATGCTGTTGCAATAGAATTATTTTCTTAATTTTTATTTCATTGCTAGTGTATAGATATACAACTGATTTTTTGTGTGTTCATCTTGTATCCTGCAAATTTGTCCAATTTGAATTTTAGCTCTGTGTTTCTGTATATTCTTTAGGATTTTCTATATATAAAGTCATGCCATTTGTGAATAGAGGTAGTTTTACTTCTTGCTCTCCAGTTATATGCCTTTTATTTCTCTTATTGTCTAATTGCTCTGCTAGAACTTCCAGTTCAATGTTGAAGAGAATTGGCAATAGTGAGATTCCTTGTCTTGTTACTTCTGTCAGGAGGAAGAGTTTCAGTGAGAATGATGTTAGCTGTGGGCTTTTCATAGATCTCCTTTATAAGGAAGAATCTTTCTATTTTCAGTTTGATGAGTGTTTTGCCATTAAAGGGCATTTGATCCTATCAAAAACTTTTTCTGCATCAGTTGAGATAATCATGTGGATTGTCATTCCCTCATTCTACGAATGTGGTGTATTACATTGATCAATTTTCTTATGTTCTATTCCTGGGATAAATCCAACTTGGTCATGGTATATAATTATATGGTGCTGGATTTGCCTTGCAAGTATTTTGTTGAGGATTTTTACGTCCACACTCATAAGTGATATTGGTTTGTACTGTTCATTTCTTGTGATATATTTGTCTGGCTTTAATATAGGGTAAAACTGGCATCATAGAATGAGTTAGGAAGTGTTTCATCCTCTTCTACTTTTGGAAGAGTTTGAGAAAGACTGGTGCTACTGTTTGGTAGAATTCATCAATGAAGCCATCTGGGCCTGGATTTTTCTTTGTTGGAAGATTTTTAATTACTGATTCAATCTCTTTACTTGTTATAGGTCTGTTCAGATTTTCTTTCTTCTTGAGTCTGTTTTGGTAGTTTGTGGGTATTTCTATTTCATCTAGGTTCCTGTATTAGTTTGTTAAGCTGCCAGAATGCAATATGCCAGAAATGGAATGGCTTTTATAAAGGGAATTTAGTAAGTTGCAAGTTTATAGTTCTAAGCCTATGAAAATGTCTAAACTAAGGCATCCAGAAAAAGATACCTCGATTCAAGAAAAGCCAATGGGTCTGGAGCACCTCTGTCAGCTGGGAAGGCACATGGCTGGCATATGCTGGTCTCTTATTCCTAGGCTCCATTGCTTTCAGCTTCTGTTCCTGTGGGGGTTTCTCACTTTGCTTCTCCAGGGCTAGCTCTCATCTCTTGGCTTCCCTTGGCTCTCTCCAGGTTCTGGCTTCATTTACATCTCATGGGAAGCCACATGGCAATGTCTGCTGTGCTCAAGCATCTCCAAACATCTGTATCTCTGTTCTCCAAGTGTCAGCATCTGTGTCAGCTCTGTTATGAGCTCTCTCCAAAATGTTTCCTCTTTTAAAGAGCTCCAGTAAACTAATCAGTATCCACCTGGAATAGGTGGAGTCACAACTCCATCTAAACAAAGGTCACACCTACAATTGGATTACTGGGAGGTAATCTAATAAAAAACTTCCACCTACAATACTGAATAAGGATTAAAAAGAAATGGCTGCCCCCACAGGATAGGATCAGGATTAAAACATGGCTTTTCTAGGGCACATAATAGATTCAAACCAGCACAGTGACCTAATTTGTTGGCATACAATCATTCATAGTATTCCTTTAAAATCCTCTTATTTCCATAAGGCGAGTAGTAACATCCTCCACTTTCATTTATGATTTTAGTAATTTGTCTTCTCTTTTTTCTTAGTCAGTTTAGTTAAAGATTTGTCAATTTTAAAAAATTTTTCTAAGAACCAACTTTTTATTTCATTGATTCTTGCAATTGTTTCTCTAGTTTCTATTTTATCTCCCAGTCTAATTTTTATTATTTCCTTACTTCCATTAGATGTGGTTTGAGTTTGCTCTTCCTTTTGCAGTTTCTTAAAGTAGAAAGTTAGGTTATTGATTTGAGATTCTCTCCTCATTTTAATGGAGGTTTTTAAAGCCATAAATTTCCCTCTGGGTACTGCTTTCCCTGCATCCCAAAAGTTTTGCTATGTTTTGTTGTTCATTTCATTTCATTCATCTCAAAGTATTTTCTAATATCATTTGTGATTTCTTTTTGATTCATTGGTTGTCTAAGAATGTGTTGTTTAATTTCCATATGTTTGTGAATTTTCCAGATTTTCTTTTGTTATTGACTTACAGTTTTATTTCATTGTGGTCTGAGAAGATACTTTTTATGAGTCAAATTTCTTTAAATTTATTAAGACTTGTTTTGTGGTCTATTATATGGTCTGACCCGGAGAAAGTTCATGTGCATTTAAGAATGTTCTGTTGTTATTGGGTGAAGAGTTCTTTTTATGTCTGTTAGGTCTAAATTGTTTAGATTATTGTTCAAGTTTTCTATTTCCTTATTGATCTTATGGGTGTTTTTACTATCCATTATCAAAAAAGAGGGTAATGTACTGAAGTCTTCAAACTCTTATTGTAGGGTGCATGGGTGGTTCAGTGGTAGAATGCTCACCTTCCATGTGGGAGACCCAGTTTGATTCCTAGACCATGCACCACCACCACCATCCCCCCCAAAAAAAACAACAAACAAAAAAACTCTTACTATAGAACTGTCTATTCCTCCCTTAAATTTTATAAATTTTTGCATCACATACTTTGGGGCTTTGTTTTTAGGGGTTTGGTTTTGGTTTGCTAAATGCTGCCAGAATGCAAATACCAGAAATGGAATGGCTTTTAAAAAGGGAATTTATTAAGTTACATGGTCACAGTTCTAAGGCCAGAAAAATGTCCAAACTAAGACATCTAGAGAAAATACCTTAACTCAAGAAAGGCCATTGTCTGTCACATGGGAAGGCACATGATTGGTATCTGCTGGTCTTTGTTCTCAGTTCCATTTTCTACAGTTTCTGATGTGAGTAGTTTCCTCTCTAAGTACCTGTGGGCCTTCACTTAGCTCCTCCAGGACACAACTCTGAGTTCTGGCTTGCTTAGTATCTCGTGGGAAGGCATGTGGTCACATCTGCTGGGCTCTGCATCTCCAAACATCCTGTCTAGGCATCTGCTCCATCAGCACCCCACACGTCTCCAAATGTCTACATCTCTGTCAGCTCTGAAGCAACAGTGTGTTCTCCAAAATGTCTCTCCTTTAAAGGACTCCAGTAAATTAATCAAGGCCCACCTTGAATGGGTAGAGTCACATCTACTCAAAAGGTCACATGCACAACTAGGCATGTCACAGCTCCTTAGAAACAATCCATTCAAAAGGTCCTACCCACAACTGGGCATGTCACATCTTCATGGAAACAATCCATCAGAGTTTCCAACCCACAAACTGAATCAGGGTTAAAAGAAACATGGCTGCCTCCACAAGAATGGGTAAAGACTAAGACATGGCTTTTCTGGGGTACATAATAGTGTCAAACCAGCACAGGTATATATACTTACAATGGTTCTATCTTTTTGATGCAATAATGTTATTCTTTGTATCTGGACATACTTTCTGACAAAGTGTATTTTGTCTGATATTAGTATAGCCCCTCCAACTCTCTTTTGGTTACTAGTTGCAAGGAATACCTTTTTTCATTCTTTCATTTTCAACCTATTTATGTCTTTGGATCTAAAGTGAGTGCCTTGAAGACAATATATAGGTTGGAAAATGAGTTTTTTAAAATCTATTCTGCAAATTTCTGCCTTTTATTTGGAGAAGTTAATCTATTTACATTTAAAGTAATTACTGACAATAATGTGGCACTCTGATTATAATGTGTCTTGTTGTGGATCATTTTGCAGAGTCTGCTGTGATTCTTGGACATGTATATTCATGTTCTTTAACAAATTTGGGAAATTTTTGGCCATCATTTCTTCAAATATTCTTTCTGCCTCTTTATCTTTTTCTTCTCCTGGGATTGCCATTATGCATATGATGGTATGCTGGATGGTGTCCCACAAGTCTCTTAGGCTCTGTTCATTTTTCTTCATTTTCTTTTCTTTCTGCTCCTCAGACTGGATGATGCCAATTGGCACATCTTCAAGTTTATTGATTCTTTCTTCTGTCTGCTCAAATCTGTTGAAACCCTCTAGTGAATTTTCAGTTTGGTTATACTTTTCAGCTCCAGAATGCCTATTTTGTTCCTTTTTATAATTTCTTATCTCTTTGTCGATATTTCCTATCTGTTGAAACACTGTTCATTTGGTTTCCTTTAGTTCTTTATTCAGATTTTCCTTCATTCCTTGAGCATATTTAAGACATTTAAAGTCCGTATTGACTAAGTCTTAGGTGCTTGCTCAGGGACAGATTCTGTTATCTTTGTTTCCCTGTGAATGGACCATACTTTCTTGTTTCCTTATATGCCTTACAGTTTTTGCTTGAACATTGGACAGTTTGAATATTATAATGTAGTAACTCTGGAAATTAAATTATTCCCCCACTTCAGGGTTTGTATTGTTGCTTCTTTGTCTTTGTTACTTTACCTTGTGGTCAACCAGTGGTCTGACAGTGATCTCCTTAAATGCTTAGATGAGAGAGAGAGGGGAGGGAGGGAGGATGAAGGGGGGAGAGAGAGAGGGAGAGAGAAAGAGAGAGAAAGAGAGAGAGGGAGGAGAAGGAGGAAGAGGAGGAGGAGGAGAAGGAGGAGGAGGAAGAGGAGAGACTCTTTCCTAATATTTGCAGGTTGGCTCTGCTTAGGGGCACTTCCTCAGTGCTTAGCTAGACCATTCACTCTTCTTTAGCCTTTGCTTTCTGCCTGTGCTGAGCCTATCCATCAGAAATGGATGGAAGCTTTGGGCCGTTTCAGGTCTTTTCTGTGCATGTGTTCTGCCCTGGGCATATGCATGGTTTTCTAGCTTTCCCATTACAAACATGAGATTTTTTAAGTCATTAAATAGCTCAGCAGGTAAGAATGCTTGCCCGCCATGCCTGAGGACCCGGGTTCGATTCCCGGTGCCTGCCCATGTTAAAAAAATATATATATATATTAGTGGCATCGTAATATTTATGATAGTATCAATATCCTGTTGAACTTCTATTTATGCTTCCTTCTATTAGACATTTAAAACCATGCAGCCTTCTTTATTTTCTCTTTGCCAAGACTGATAGAAAGCTTAGAGTTATTCTTCTGTTCAGTCTTGGGTTTCTTATATAGCTAATCTCCTATTCCCAATCATCACTTACCTTTTTACAAAATTTTAATTTTTGCATTAGGAATTGCATATTTTATTTTTTTGTAAGCTGCAAGAATCCTTTCCAGAAGATGAAGAGAACAGACCAAATATGAATCCCTTATATCCTGTCACCAAGCATGAGGTTACAGGATAGGATATGAGGTTGACTGAGAGCCTCGCTGTTTTGCCTTGAAAAAGGACAGCTCTTTACCACCTGGACATATTGGCCAGGTGGCTAGAGATTTTTAAGACCTCTATGAAATTGCTGATAAGTCCATGAAGTTGTCAAATAACTAGATTTACTTTTTATGGAATGCTAAATCTAACCTAGGTGCAACTTCTAGAGATATTTTTCTCAGGATTTAGACAGTAAATGAGACACAATATGAAATTAAAGGAACACAGTATTGCTTACTTCCACTGCTATTCACCACAACTAAGAAAATAATATGAAAAGGCACGATCTTGGGGTTTAGTCCCACAGCATCTAATCAAGTTCTACAGAGCCTGTAACAAGGCCAGAGGTTCCCAGGAAACGGGCTTCTTTCTGAATCTTTCAAAGCCTCTAAGAGCTCTGAGTGATAGAATTATTTGAAAAAGCTCGTTTCATCTTTACTTACACATGAACTTGGAGAGCACCAGTAGTGTTTCTCCTGAAAGAACCCTCCAGACTGTTCTTTGTCTTCTAAAATTTGAGACTGAATACAAGGTATATGTTCCAGGGTCACGCAGCAAGAAAAGACTTCCGGGTACCTGAGAAGCGAGGCTTTCCACAGGCTCTTTAATCACTAGGTGATTAAGAGAAATTGTGCACATCTGCATCAGAGTCATGCAAAAGAAGAACGAACAGTCCAGATAGGTTAATATTCTTTGGTATCTCAAGGACCTCTAGTGTTTGCAGACTCCTCACACTCCTTTTTTGCAGGGGCGGGGGGGGGGGGGCGGGAGACAAAACACCAGAGCTAGGATTTGGGCATTAGTCATATTTGCTAATGAAGGCAACTCTGTAGAGGACTCCCTTAAGAAAAACTCAAACTTACCAAATGACTGTGAGGTTAATTTGTTTTGCAAAAAGTCTCCCATTTAAGAACCTCTCCTTAATCCCTAATGTATTAAAAATACAATCACTTTTAAACAGGCTTTATGTTTCCCGACTTTAATGGGACACAAATGCTGCCTAAATTAAGGGACACCAATTTCACAAACCTATTAATTTGGTGCAGACCCAGACTTCAATTCACACACAAGACACTGTACTAGGCACAATATGTGTTTCCCATGGTGAACTTTACCTAATGGAGGCTTTTCTACCTTGCAATCTCCTATAGCATTATCACCAGCTTAAACACACACACACACACACACACACACAAAACCTTTGTTATTCACATGACAACTCAGACTCCAGCTGCGAAGCCTGGTTTTAGTACACTTATATTTCATATTCCAAGAAAGGAATGGCTGGGGAATTCTGGGGCACTCCTGCAGCATACTGACCTGATCTGAAACCAAGATGCTGCATTTTCCATCCATCACTACTCTGCGCAAGGGAAAGTGTTACAACACAGCAGACAATGACATTCTTTCCTACAAAATTTTATTTATTACATAAAAAATTCTATACATTTGTTAGACTAAAATACAGTTTTCATTATAATTCTGGCAATGGAGTCAGTACACAGAGAAACAGCATTAGATCAGCACTTTTTTTTCTAGTTCAAGTTTCTGCACAAGAAAAACATGTCAAAGCTCCATTTCATATAGGCTCATTGTACTCTGAAGCCTGATGGAATTCCATCCAACTGGGAGCTCCTGCAAGTATGTGATAGCTCCAGAAAGTTAATTGCTTAATATACATACATAAAGTCCTCAGAGCATAATGCTCCATCTGAGAAGTCTGCACTGTGTCAATAGGACAATCGCAAATACTAGGGCAACAACTGCGTCTGTGGAGTATTTCAAGCACCTACATGTTTCCCCACATGAATACAGTGCAATGACACTGTAATAAAGAAAAACACAAAACGATGCTACGGTAAGTGATGCCAAACTACGGTATTCATGGAAGGCATAGCTGTGATCCTACAGCTCATAGTGGAAAAAGATAGGCCCTGATACAAAAATTCAGTCTGACATTATGAAATGGAATGGATACGGCAGAAAGTGGAGGTGGGGGAAAGGAGTAAAAAGGCATAGTTCTCATGCTGGGTTACACAGCAGTAAGAAATCAAGACACACAAATGTGTTTTCTGTTCATCTCACTCCATACTCTGGGCTGGGCCTGACACTGATAGATTCAAATGCCTAAGGGATCAGTGGCAGGTCCTTATTTCCTCACTGCATTGACTGATCTTACAACTTGGCTGTCCTACTCTAGGAGCTCTCAAGTTCAGAAAGACTCTGCCACCCAGCCCTTAAATGTGGACCTTTGGTCTTCAGAAGATAGGCTTTTATCTTTGTCTGTTTTCCCAGAGCCCCTGTCCTTTTGTTAGTGTCCCCCACATTTTTTGCCCCATCTTTCTGTTGTTAGTTTTTAAAATAATTTTTTTCCTCCTTTAAACAAATCAGCTAGCAACCCACTGAACTTATTTCCTGGGAGCAAGACCTATTGGAGGTGCATGGCATGCAGTGGTCAAGAACATTCTAAGACAGTATAATTGACGCTTCATTAGGGAACTCCCAGGGCCTTTACATAGGGGGGAAGAAATCAGAAGACTTCAACACAGTCTAATAGCACTAAGGCCACAGAGTAAAAGAAAGGTAAATTTCCCCATGTGGCATCACCTCTGGAAATCAAAACCACCAAGAAAAAGAGGGACCATAAAGAAATTGAGTCCAGGCTACTGGAGTTGAGAATGGGGAACTTTGCTTAACAACCTGTCTCAAACCATCAGCCCCCAAAGCTGTTCCACCACTTTCACATTCCTCTGAGCTGCTTATATGATTTATGAAAAAAATACTGACCTGATTATCATCAGGGTAAATGCTGATGAGTTTTCATACTTTCTAGTGGTGCACAAGTGGGCTGCGCATAGCTTCACCCGGTTCTGTGCCCACTTATTTCTCAAGTCTTTCTTTTCTTCTCAATACTTTATACTCACATGGAATGGCTTAAAATACATTCCTAGACCTCAAAAACCAACTCAGACTTTACTCCTAGCTACAGGATGGGTGGATCAGATTCATACATAAATATTAGAACGTACTCTTTCAGTCACAGATTTCTGTGATAAAAGGACATATCAAATTTAGAGATTCAGCACTGGACTTAGGCCCCACTCTACCTGATATGGGAACTTCTACCAGGGAAATCTCATGGTGGACACCACCAGCACAGGTTTCTCCATTCACTACTGTGGAAGGTTCATTAGGCTTTGGTGGGAATGAAGGGTATGGCAGAAAGCTGACTTTTCTCCTTTTTTCACCAGGCAGTTAGGAAATGATCATTGCTTCATTTGGCCTGAGACTGTAGGTAATGGGCAGACGTCTGAACATAAATAATGAACCACTGGAAACAGATCTTAAAAGAACTGCAAATTCCTTAAGAACTTCCATCTGCTTTCTTCAGGGCCCAGAGGGCCTTCCCTGTAGATAGAGCAGGCTTAATGAGGTGCAGTTGTGAAGAAATCCCCCACACTGCCCTCCCCTAAAGAAGGAAGATGGTGTGACTCTGGGAAAAGGAGGGGCAGTCCTGCCGCCAAGGCTGCTCCGGTAGGCAACTAGGAAACCCTTGAAAGGGGAAACAGCTCTCTGCCATACACATTTCCTTGGCTTCTGAATTTCTTCCCCTAGGATATTCTCCTCCAACTTCCCACTATAAGACTTTTGTAAATCAGGACTGCACTGAGTTTGCTAATTTATCGTCATGTCCAATGCTTTAGTTCTTGTTAAGGCATTTTCCGATATACTGATTAACGCTGTGTCCCATAATGCCACATCTGAACTACAATAACACAAATCAGATGTGTTGGTAGATGGATAATTACAGGGATTTCTTATCCATTTCATCTTGCTTTTGTTTTTTTTTTTTTCTTTTTTGGTCTATTTAAAATAATTTGGGACCTTGCCACCTCTACTCCCCACCCCACTTCTCCATCCCTTGCTGAGGATGCACACATCTTCACAACCTCCAAGGAAAGAAATCTCACTGTCTTCAAGATTCGGTGTTGACCATCTTGTTACTCATTCAGATTAGCGTTGTTTCTATTTCCAAACCTGGTTCTAAATCACACAAAGTCTTCAAGTTATAAAAATCCAGTCCTGAAGGTGATCTCATCTTAGGTGGCCTATCACCACCTCACTTCCATACATTTTCAAAACAAGGTCAGAACAGGCTTGTTTTACTCGTGTCCTTTAGTCCCTGTGGGGGTGGTTGGTAGGTGGAGGTTGTTATCTGAGGACCCTGAAATCCTATGAACAAGTTAAATGCTCATAATTGTGCTCTGTGCACAAAGGAAAGTCCATAGCGCTAGTAAGAGTGTCAAAGGGATCCATGATCCCCTCAAAAGATCAAGAGCCTGTTTTTGGATATCAAATATAAAATTCAGGTCTTAGCAAATAAAAGTGAAAAAAAAAATCTTTGAAGCATTTGAAATGCCAATATTTTCACCTTCAACTAGACCTTGACTAGACCTGAAAGCTTTATTAATCTGAGCTCACTGGTCTGGAGTGTTTAAATTGTAGCTCTGAATACAAAAATGGAAGAAAATGGCTTAATTTTTATGTCCCTAAGAATTTCACATATTTACTACTGAATTGTCTTAGAAAATATCAAACTTAAATCTTGTCCATGTAATTTACAAAAGTGGCAGTTGTGCATGCAATATTAAAATGAAACATCATTTATTTTTTATTCATATAAAAACCAAGGAGATGAGGAGAAAGGTATAATAGTATTTCAATAGAAAATAAGGGGTTTCCACCAAAATCCTCAAGTTTAAAAAGTTTATGTTGAAGTTTTCTATAAGAAAGATATTTTTAAAGATTTAAATCTCAGATTCAATTTTTCCTCTTAGATTAAAACTTGAAGTATAAGAATTTAGCTCAAGTCTAGGAAGTTTGAAGGGGTAAAGTGTGCTATTTTTAATTTATAAAGATACAAATATGTTTGGGTTTTTGTGTGTGTTTTTTTTTTTTTTTAAGTTTGCAAGCTTTAGGTTTTCTCTTGGCAAACTCAAGTTTCCCACCTTTTCAAAATTTGGGCTATGTGCCAGTGAGCAAAGATGAGTTAATTCCAAAAGCAGCCACTGCACATGAAAGGTGCCTACTTTTCAAAAGGGCTGACATGCATTCCTTAGTACACAAAGATACATGAATATGCATTCAAAGCAAAAGGCATTCTATGCTGTGAATACAAAATGCACAATTCTCTGCCATACGCATTTACTTATGATCCACAATTTTCCAGTATATATTCACAGACCACATCTTAACAATCCTAGGCAAGCCATTATAGTGCACTCTTATCTGTCAGATGGAACGTATGAAAATTAAGACAGAAATTTACTGTGGCAGGTGCATTGATAAGCCGCCAGACTCTGAGGAGATATATTTTATGGTGACTACCATAAAAAAAGCAGTAAAGAACTTATTAAAAGGGGGAAGTTTAAAGGCCTTTCTGAAGGAAGCTCTCTCAGAGGCTATGCTAAACTACAAAAACTCAAACGAGAAGGCTACTGAGCAAAAATTAAATGAAATGTTCAAGTTACCTTAACTAGCAGCTCTGGCTTTGGAACTGACCCCAGAATTCTACTTTGCAGGCTGGGGAACCTCTTGAAATGGTCTTTAGTAGAAAGTGGTGGTGCATGGTTGAAGCCTTGTGGGCAATGAAATGGCCTTGCAAATGTTTGGTGGTTGCAGTTCCTGTAGCTGCTTTGAGGGAGAGGAAGAGAGCAGTATTATTCTGGTTTAAAGCAGCCCAGGAGCAGCAGAAAGGAAGGGGTCAGCTCCTCACAAATCCCCTATTGGGGTGAAATCTCAGAAACTGTCCTGGGAAAACAAGGGAGCCCTTGACACATACCAAGATAAGTGCTGTTGGGAAGAGCTTATAATCAGTAGCTTAATGACCTCTGCTGCAAAAAGAAAAAAAATGAATGAGAGCATCTCTATAAAAGAAAAACATATTTCTGGCATAACTTTGAAATATTCACACTCTAAGTGGCTCCTCAACCATAATGGAAAAAGTCTGGGGACCAAACACAGCTAAGACACTTAAGTTCCAGTGACTTAGGACTTGATTATGCTATAGGATGGGATCAAAGCTTTAATCCTAAACATTACATTGCATGGTTTAAAGAAGCACCCCGCTTTGAGCTCTGATCATCCATGCAAAGATTACAGAATCTCAGAGCTCCAACAAAATTCTTAATGGTTTATTACTATTGTACTCGTAAACCTCCCACAGAAGATGGGCCACTTGCACTTACATGGAAATATAACCCTTTCCCTTCCATATTATATCATAGTAGAACTTATTTTTCAGCCTGGAGCCCAAAAGGTCTAAATTATGGTTTCTGATGGTAATAATGAGAATGATACTCAGGTAATCATCGCTTTTAGAAAAGAGGACCCTATAACTTTAAAGATATGAATCCTGAATACAGTTTTGGCAGATCCACCACAGAAAAAGACAAAAAAAAAAACAAAACAAAAAGAAACCACACAACACAGAATCAAGGGTTTATAAAATTAGTCAGTTATCCACATCTCACAGACAATTTTTGTTCTTCCTCTATTCTTCTCACTTGGGCAGAAGATGAAGATTGTGAGTGAGCAGCAATAAGGCAGCTCGTGGTTAGCTGAAGAATGACTTGCAATGAATGAAAGAGGCAGCAGAATATCCAGCCAAAACCTCAAAACATTAAAATATTACTCATAAGCCTCCGTGAGACTTAATCGAACTAATCAAGGAACGAAGCTTGTATGAGAGGGATATTCTATATATCAAATATCTCTCCATGTGTGCCTGTGGAATATATATGCACAATTGCATATATCTATATGGCACATACATTTGCTCAGAGAAAACCCCCTGGCAATTAATTTGGAAGTCAAATGACATGGTTAAACATAGATCATAATTTCTAAACACAATGTTAGTAAAACAGAATTTATTTGTAAAACAGGACCTGTTATATAAAATGGCACACAATCAAGTTATACAAAAATACAAAATTTCTTTCTGATTACAGTTCTAGTTGCAAATGATAATTAGAAAGCATTCCTGGTGGCTTCCAAATAGCTGAGATTGCGAGCATATGGAACAGGGAGCAGCAAGAGTCCATGATGCTGGGATTTCCAAGTGAGTAGAACCTAATTTCCAAATTCAAGACTTCCATCAGTTCACTTTGGAGGGATACCTCCTAAAATAGCTAGCTCCTGGAATGTCTTCTGTTTTGATACCCATCTTCCAGAATTTCGCCAACCCTAAATTTAGTCCCCAATATTTCTGAGTGTCCAAAATCTGTCTCTATGAAGCATCGTGTTCTGAATCTTCTTATATCATCTGCTCTCTCACCAATCTGGACAACTGTTAGTTACATAACTATATTTATTCCATTTCAAATGATATAAAAGAGTACAGAGATACTGTTGGCAACACTAGATGTTAACTTCTGGAGAATTATTGTTTCAGAACTGCTACTCTCAAAATGTTGGTTACCCAGATCGTGCTAAGACATGAGCTCTTAATTGTCTTCCTAAAAGTCCAGACTCTTATTGCAAAGATTCTGAGAAATCAGAAATGTTATGCAAACTTTGAAATAAAACCAAGGCATTTAGCAATTTTTAGCCTAGCTAGAGAACACTGACACTTAAAAAAAAAATACAATTTACCTTTTGCAGCAATTTAAAGGTCCAACCCTTTGAAAGGAAGCACATTAGCAAACAGCTGCTTATTAAGCCCTAGTGACATTAATTGTATGCATTTCCAGAATACCATTCTAATTCACCGTCTATTTCTGGTAGGAGGCAATGCTTTCTTTCAAAAGATTCTCCTTCCATGGAATGATAAAATGCTGAGGCTTTTTTTTTTTTTTTTTTTTTTTTACAGAGCCTGTATTTAGTGCAATAAGTTTAAAAAATTTGCTCTGAAATATTTACTTACATTAACAAAAATAGCCTTTTTTTAAAAAAATGTAACAAAAAGGTTTTATCGCATAAACAGATCATGAATTATTCTTAGCAAATTACATTTTTTTTTTCTTAAAGCATTCACCATTACAATAAGCAGAACAATGGAATATTAGCCATTCATATCTGGTAAGCTTCAGGAATAAAAACAAAAACAAGTCCCATCCCCAAACATAAAGAACGTTCAACATCTGAAGATCAAAACATTAACCAATTTTTCAGTTAAACATTGTAGAATTCTGGATACTCAATGAATTTCTAAGGAGAGGAGCACCTGCCAGCGTGTTTTCAGATTTTATAGCAAGCATTTGAATCACATGGCTGTTTAGCCCTAAGCCACTGAAGTTCCTCTGAAACAGAAGCCCAAGCTCCTGAATTTTCAATGCATTGTGTTCCATATTTCTCTCCCTTCATTATTCCTCCCAGGGTTACTTAATCTGCAAACCAATACACAGAAATTTAAAGGCTAAACTTGCTGGGTGCCCCAGCTTCCTTTCAAATCAGGCACACAACATGTGTGGAGGTTGCTACTAAAGTCAAAAATGAAAGACAAAATACAAGAACAGAGTTTGCATAAGAAAGATTATCTACCCTTTTCTTTTACCTACTCTCGTTTATAGAAGCGTTAGGGTAAACTACAAATACCTGAGGAGTTGGTTACTTTTTAATGTTGCCTGACAAATGTATGACCTATGATGAAAATTCCCATATTAGGCTCACTTGCATGTTTCTAAAAGTAAAATGGCATGGCTTATTTGATTGGGGAAAAGTGATTGGAGTAATTTCCTTATTTATCTGAATGCATATGCCTAGTCGTGTCCTACTAGGACTTATGCATCAGTAAAATAAGATCTTGATTTTATACACACACCAGGGAAATCATCCCTGAATAAACTTTAGACAGAGAATTTGGTTCAATAATTTTATCTAACTTAAATAACTAAAGTTAAAATCTCCTCTAAGTTATTAAAAATGTTAATCAGATATGAATCTTAACATTTCCATTAAGACAATTACAATTGAAAACATTAAATGACGGAAGTTGCCTTGTAAAAGCCACCCGTATGAAAGGAGTACATGTTTGACAAAAATAAGCATAAAAAAGGTATTAAATCCCTGTTCCTTTTCTCTGATTTTGGCTGATTATGTGTGTGTGTGTATATACATATACATATCTACACACATACATATACATATATACACACACCCACACACACAAATACATAGTCATGAGTATATATTGTTTTGGAATGTCAATGGGTTCCATAACGGTCGGCTACGTTCAAGCAGAACTTGCTCCCGAAGCCTAGAAAACAAAGTCATACAGAGCAGAATCTTAGACAATTACCATTAAAAGGAGATCTTGAAAGATGTTACAGAGACACACATGGTCACAGATGGCAACAGGTGGAATGGACTGAGAACCCCTCATCCTTGAACCTGCAGTCTAGGGGGCTGAAGCTCCTATGGGTGTCATACTTCTTTCTGGATGACCTTGGAGATGTACAGACATACATCTCTAGCCCAGATTTCTTCCTCCCATTCCTCTGCAAATTCTATACCATACGATAGCAAGCAGGGGGTCTGAAAAGCTCTTCCCTAAACCTCTTCATCCTATTTGGTACAATTTTCCAAAACCATTTCCAGCGAGTTGTAGAAAGACATCACGCACCTTCAAAGTTTTTTTTTAGCTAGTGAGGCTCTCTCTAGGAACAAAAAAAGTTCAAGAGGAAAACCGGAGGGGCTTATATTTAGTGCAGTGATCTGCCAAATGGAAAATTTAAACCTCATTTTCCTGAACATTATTTTTCAGGCTAAAAATAAACCCTAAGTTAACATATCCCATTTAAAGCAGAAGAGAGAGAGAGAGTTAGCACAGACAGCAGTGCTTCTAGAGAGACTGCAAAATAATCATGATACGCTTTTATGGAACTTTCATCTAAATGAGTAATAACATGAATTAATAACAAGCAAATACAAACAAGCAGTCTTAAGTTCTACCAATCCCCCAACGTTAGAGGGACTTTCTCAGATAATCCTCTAAGGATGCATTCAAGGGGGAGGTGACAGCAAGGGTCAACTTTAAGCACAGGAAATAGAGTTACTGGCGATGTGGTTGTGCTCAAAACACTACATGTCATTGTGAGCAACATTTTACACTTCTCTTTGGGGGTTGTTTCATAACCATTTAAAACACCATTCTTAGGGACGAAATACAGCAATGTCCACTGCACCAGGAGAGCATGCATTTAACAGTTGCATCTTGGGGCAGGCACCGGTCTAGGCCATTAATCTGCAAGCAATGAACTAGGTGAAAACTGTAAAATAAAAGCAAAACTGAATAATGATTTAAATGCATTGTTGAGGTAAGGGCCGTTAATGTAAAACTGTAGATAGTAATAGCGACAAATCTCTTTAAATTTTTTGCTTCTGATAGAATGTCATATAAACTGAGTAATTCTCCTAATATTATTACCTATAAATTAGAGGCTTAGGTCAGTTTGCTTGCATTCCATTGCGTCACAATGCACCTACCATTCATGAAAGAATAATGCAGAAACACATGCCAATTCATGGCCAAATTAGCTAGACCTAAACTTCCAAATATTTCTATCTTTCTTTTACATGGGCAGGCACCAGGAATCGAACCCGGGTCCTCTGGCATGGCAGGTAAGCATTCTTGCCTGCTGAGCCATCGTGGCCCGCCCTCTATCTTTCTTTAAAGGCTAATTATTGAAAAATAATTTAAGGGAAATTTCAATGATTGGAAAGAGGGAAAAGATAGTTTATTCTAAATGGAGGTTTATGATTTAAGATTGTATGCTCTTTTAAGTTTTAGGCTTAGAATCGTTATTTCCTGAACAATTAGGACAAGCCAGCAGTGGAAGGTAGGAAGCCTTCCTCATTTCTCCTTACTGCTGTACAGTTGGCAGGGTCCCCAGCACTGTGCCCCTCAGCCCATGTGAAGTAGGAGGGATAAAGGAATTAGGGGCAAAAGAGGCAAGGTACCTGATTGGAGTGATGGCTGAATTAGCACCCCTTTCCCCATTCAATTTTAAGTGATGCACACTTAAAACTAAGAGCTATATGGCCAGTCTACATCCTTTCACTTAAGAAAAATCTGAAAGAACAAAACTTTGACGTCTTGACTTAATAATCAATGCTATTAATTATTAGCAAAATAGGCATTGGAAGGGGTTATAGAGGAATGAATTTATATCTAAATGTTTGGCTAAGGCTATTAATTTAGGTGGAAGATGCAATTATTTTGCATATACATACAGTGGCATCCCCACTCCCATTAAATGGACCTATTTCCTTTACTTGTGCATACTTAAACGGGCTTTTTTCTATAATATATTTCTCAAGATGAAAACCTATAAATCAAATAGTTTATTTAAAGTGTAAGGAAGGAGAATCTTCATACTTTGTGATGCCATATGTAATTACATCACATATTATCTAAATTAACTGTTTAAGGATCTACGTAATGATATGCTATCTTGAAATTAATCATATATCTATATATATGAACATATAAAAAATTTAAGCAACAATGCACTTATAAAATGGGGTAGTAATTAGACCAATATATGTTCGAGATATCTGTCAGTAAGGAAGGTGTGATTATCTATCAGAAAAACTCAGGATTTTCTTGCATTGATTAACCTTAAGTTGCTTTTCCAAATAAAAATTGAGTGGTATTTTATACATATGTATATATCTCTCAGACAATAGTTAATTTATCCTTCTCACGATTAAACTAGGGGTGAGGGGAGGCAGAAGACCTGAGAGAATGTGGATGTTGATGGAAGTTGTCTTGTGTGCTACTGACAAAGAGCTTAAGAAACAAAGAAAGTACAATCCAGGCAACAGAGGAGAAAGTTTCAGCAAGAAAGAAAAACAGCAAAATAAACAGAACAATATTAAAAAAAAAAAAATGGGGGCGTATGCATTTTAGCAAGTTGAAAGGAAGTGCTATTATCATCTGCAAAATGACAGAAATCAAAGCCCTGGTTCAAGTGCACAACCAAATGTTCACTGAGGGGGGAAAACGAAACACTGACAGTTAAAAAAGGAAAAAAGAAAAAAAAAAAAGAGTAACAGCAATTTCGCCTTAGGAACAAGAATATTACCCTCTCTCCTATTCTGTGCACTGAAAAAGGTGCCAATCCTTTCAGCTTACTTTTACAGAAGATGGTCTGAGTTGTGACAAGAATCCTGCCACCCAAGTGAGAGGCAAGCACACAAACAGAAAAAGCAGCATGTCCTGTGTGATGCAGATGACAAAAGCCTCTCCTGAAGAAGTGCAGTCAGTGAAGACAAAGAGAGACAGGAAGTGAAAGTGAAATTCTTGGAGCGCAGCCCCCTCCTCATCTCTACCTACCATCGGTTTTAGCTCTCTGGCATCAGCAGCGCCTCCCTTACCAGCTTCTTTCATTGCTCTCCTACTGTTTTCCACAAACTCCTGCAAAATAGGGACCAAATTGCATAAATGCTTACATCCTTCCTGATTTCAGTTGGTAGAGGAGTTCTAAAGGACATGCACAACTTTGACTCAATCTTGGTAAGTGGATGGCCCCCAAACAGCAGTGTGTAATATTTAGTATCACACACAAGAGCTGCAAACACTTGTGGGGATGGATTGAAATCCCTGATGTGGAATCTCGTTTCCATCCATTCATTGTGACAAGCTCACCAAGGCTTAGGAGACAGTCATGTTAGTTCTACCCAGAAGAAAAAGTATCCAGCAGTTTTTGAAGAAACTATCTTCTCACGCTCTGAAAAATGTTTTATTTGTTGTTTTTATTTTTTCCACATCAAGGTTAAATAAACAAGAATATCTTACTCCATAAGCCTCCTCTTTTTTTCTCTTTTGACATGGGCAGGCTCCGGAAATCGAACCTGGGTCTGTGGCATGGCAGGCTAGAACTCTGCCTGCTGAACCACCGTGGCCTGCCCCCAAGCCTCCCCTTTAAATGACCCTAAAAGGTAAGAGAAGGTGTTGCTACTAAGCACAGAATATTGTCTGTGCGTGTGTTTTAACAAACTATAAAAAACTACAAAAAAATTGTCTATCTGAACTTAGCATTACTCCATAAAGCAGGAAGACAAAGAGTACCAACTGGAATTTGTGGTCAGAATTAGTTAAAATGGGAACAAGCCTCAAAGGAAACATTTCTATCCTGTCAACATTTAGGGAGCACTTCATTAAATAGCCACATCATTCTTACTGGGAAAGCTGTATTGTTTTTTTAACCCTGCTTTTTATCAGTGGATTAAAAAAACACTCTTCTTCTAAATGCCTTCACTGAAAGAGAGATGTAATGCCCATAGGACAAACTCTATTTTGAAAATAACCAAGGAGTTATAATTTAGACATTAAGAAAATGTCCAAAATTTAGTTGATGGCATTTTCAGTAAAAAAGGTAAGAGTACCAAAGAAGTCAGATAAATCACTTGAAATTTGTGCTATTAAAATAATAGAGAATCTTGCCATTTATGAATATATTTATTCTAGATTAAACCGGTCAAACATGCTCTTGGAAGATCACTTGGTATTTCAATGTCTAATGTGTACACCTCAGTTTTAGCCATTCTTGAGAAAGGATTATGTCACAGCTTTAAGAGCAAAGTACTGTTATAAAAAAGTGTCTTTAACTTTGCAGCATTTGACAATGATGATAATATTAAATGGTTTAAACATTTCCTAAAATTTTTAAAATTTTAATTGGAGCTGAAATAGAGGGAAGCTGCAGAGACCATATAACTGTGAAGAATCTGAATATAACAGGGTAAATGTTCAGTTCTTGATAGATGGAAAACAATGCAAACTTCCCCTTCACCTGCCTGGCATATTTAAGATGCTGAGCTTTAACTAGGGCTAGCAGCAATTACATTTGGAAAGGTGGTGGAGGGAGAAATATAGGTAAGCACTAGAACCTGGGAAACAGGACATTTGTCCTTGAGCCCCATTTTAGGAAAGGGCACTTAGAACAATCAGCGGCCCAACGTTCCAATTCCTGGGTTAGGAGGCAGGTTTAATGTCAACTCAGACCTGGCCCCCTGCAGTAAAGGGGCAGGGATGCACAACAGTCTGACCTCTCAGACCATCAACAGCCAGGTGGATATGAACAAGTCTCGTCCATGCCAAGACCGCCTTCTTCCCTGATTTCCCTAACATGCACCTCATTTGTGAGTGGAGCAGGTTTAATTCTGCATTACTCACAACGGGAATTAAACATAGAGAATGGGCTGGCTGCAGCATATTTTTACTTTGAACCCCGAGGCAGGAGAGAGCAGGCGAGGTACTCACCATCAGCACTTTATCCATATAGAATTCTCTGCCAGGGCTTCCATCATTGTATTTTGTATCAATGGCGAAGCACAGGAATAAAACATCCACTACCATTTCATAAATGGACAGGAAACAGTGGGCAACGAGGAACGCAAAGAGGCAGACGATGATGAGAGGCAGCACCCAGACTGTGTAATCTTGCTGGTAGTTGAGAAGCATGATCCCGGCCAGACCTGTGCTGCAAACTATCAGCACCTGAGGCAAAGAGCACAGAGCCTGCATCCAATAGCTGCTGCAGAAATAGAAGCGGCTTCATCGCTTTCAGACTGAACATTTAGAAATCTGAGTATTTTAACATTCCAGATATTAAATCTTAATATTTAGAAATGATGCTTGCATAAGAGCAGTGTCCCCTAAAACTTTGCTTATTTAGAATCTGCGGAATTTTTTTAAGGTGAGTATATGCGTGTTTTAGAAAAAAAAAAGATACCTAATCTTAGCACCAAGAAAAAAAGTAGGAACATTTCAGGGTGTTTCTATATGTTTTTTCTAAGCATCTTTAAATATATGTAATTGAATTTGATAAAACAAATAATTATAAGCTCTTCATTAATAGTTACAGTATGATTATAAATGCTTCATAGATACTTGGCTACATAATTTCATTTTATGGTTGATTTATAATTTATTTAACCATGACCCTATTGCTGGGGATTCATATTCTTTTCAAATAATAATGGCACAACAAATATCTTTATTCTTACAGCTTTTCCTGTGTTTCATGCTTTATTTCACATAGAATATGTGATAAACTCAGTAAGACTTGCTAGGAAGTTTAGATTTGTGAAAAAGAGTTTGTCACGAACATCCATGCTATAACAATAAAAAGAAAAGAGTCCATCTGCCTATTCCCAGGAAGCACCTACACTGATAGGCTACCCCCTCACATTCAGTGCTTGAAATGTTTTTAAATACATTTTATTTCAGTCTTTCAATAACCCTATAAGTGCTGTATGGCAAATATGATCATCCTCATTTACAGATTGGTAAACATGCTCAGAAATGCTAGCAGTGTCCAAGACCACAGAGTAAATAGCCAACACCGCTCAAATAAAATGGTTTTAGGATGCAATTCCAGGTTTCTTTCCAGGCAAAGACTCAGCCAGTACCTCTGTGTCAGCCAGAGATGGATTATGTTGAATCCCAGACATGCTCTTGCTCAGCCCTGTAGGTGGTCTAACATCAGGTTCTAGCTAACAAAGGAAAAGAGCCATCCAGAACCACGACAGACTTTCCTTGTCTGGTGCTGAGGACAAGCAGACTTAGAATCCTTCTTTCTTTCCGCCACTATTTACAGGCACCAAAGCCTCTCCCATTCACCATTAACTTAACCAGGAGCTATAATTCATCAGATGATATAGTTATTAAACTACAAACTGATGCCCTTCTCAGATGCTTTTAGGGGACAAATACAAATCTGCCCAAGTTTTGGCCAAACCCTTCATTTTTGCAGTCTCTTACAGAGACTTGCTTTTCTGGGGTAGTTTCCTCAGGTGGCTAATTATATCTATTTCCTTTCACTTTCATGGTTTTAATTTTAAAAAGGGTTATCTCTTAACACTCAGGGCCGAGGTTCTTTATGCTCTCACTATACCACTAAAATTCAAACTACATTTGGAATATCTAACTCAATTATGAGAAAAAGTTATGGCTCAAACAAACTAGATTTTGAGACAAATTAGATGTTGAGACATAAAGATGCTGGAATGGAAGGTCGGGAATTAGGCCGTAGGAGAAATAACTTTGAGAACGAATGATGTTTAGCCACAAAAGGTGAAGAACTGTAATAAGGGTTTCCAAATATAATAAAAGGCTACCCTGCATTTATTCAAGGAGAGGCTACAACACTCAAGAGAGTTTGTGGGCAATGCAGATGCCTGGGCCCTGCCCTCAGACTATCTGGATATGGAATGAGACCCAGAAATCTGCATTTTTAAAGTACCCCAGGTAATTCTGAAAAGTCCACAGTCTACATCTCAAGAAGTATGGCTCCCTATCAGTGGCCTCCAGGGAGGGGTATACATACCAAGGGAGGGTCAAAGAGGATTACCTGGGACTTCTATTTATAGTTATCTCACATATTTAAAGTTTCTTTCTTTGGAAGCTTTATAGTGTATAACATTAATAAAAGTTGCACATATATCACTAATAAATAAAGGTAATTATATTGGGAATGTGTGCTCAACTTTTTTTTTTCTCGTATGATGCATGATTTTAATAGTTTAGACACCACTGGTCTAGATGATAAATTATTTGGGATGCAGGAGAAGGAATTCACACACAGGGTAAGAGGAAAAGAATGGAAAGGAAACGATGCTACAGTCAGAAAGATGGAGATTTGCATTGCAGACCAGATACTTCTTAGTCTTGCAACTCTAATTTCTTTATAACCTTTCTGGGCCTTTTTCATCTTTACAAAGAGACATAATAATTCATACCTCCCATAGTTGCTAAAATAAGTGTTTTGAAAGCATTTAACACAGCGTGTGGCAACGTTAGTTGCTTTCCTTTTTTATTTTTATTTTTTGGCTCCCACGAACCCTGCATTTAGATGGCCTTCCCTCACGGAACCCATTTTAAAAGATTTAGTTCACCAATATAATAGTGCTTATAAATGCTAGTTCATGCTTTCCTTTTTTATTAATGAAAGCCAAATAGATTGATCATCAGAACATACAATCAGTATTAGAGAAGTATTATCAAGTAGAGATAAAGTAATTTCAAACCGAAGCAAAGAGACTCGAGATTTTCATTTTTGTGTAACTACATTGGGGCAAATATGCAATTTCCGTTCAATTAAAAACTTTTTACATAGCTTATAAATCTCTATTCTTATCTTTGAGGGCCATCAAGGCCAATGACTGCAGTTAAGCAGCCACTAATTCACAGACGGTTAAGGTCTCTCCAAATCTAATTCACCACTCCACAACCCCTGGAGCCCCAGAGAAATGGGAACTGTGACAGTGTCCTTATTTTTTTTTCCATGTTAAAAGTTTTTTAATTAACTTTTTTTTTTTTGTATGGGCAGGCACCAAGAAACGAACCCTTAATTAAATTTTTACTGTTGAGATAGTTGTGTGTTTGCATGCACTTGTAAGAAATAATTGAGAGATCTTGCAGACCCTTTACTGAATGTGTCCTAATGGCAACGTCTTGCAAAATTATAGTACAATAACACAGCCAGGGTATTGACACTGTAAATGAAGATATGGGACATCTGTATCATCACACAGACCCCTTACCTTGCTTTTTTTTTTTTTTTTTTTTAACATGGGCAGGCACTGGGAATTGAACCTGGGTCCTCTGGCATGGCAGGCAAGCATTCTTGTCTGCTGAGCCACTGTGGCCCACCCTACCTTGCCCTTTTTAAAGCTCTGCAGCCCTCTCTCTACCCCATTCACCAACCTTGAGTGACCATTAATCCATTCTCCATTCCCATGATTTTGCCATTTCAAGAAGGTTATATCACACCTCATGGAATCCTATGAGATTAGCTTCTCCCACTCAGCATAATTTCCTCAAGAATCAACCAAGTCATTTTATGGATCAGTAGTTTGTTTCTGACACTCTTTTATAATGTTTATGATGATCTGTCTGGTTGAAGAGTTGGTCAAAAAACTATTTCTGTACACTAGAAGTTCTTAAATTGTGATGAAAGGAACTCTTTTCAAAAGATTTACTGCATTTTATCATCAGAACTGTTTTTAAAAAAGGAAAACCCAAGAATGCTCGTCTTAATATGTTGGAAAGTCAGAAGACCTTTCCCCCTTATCGCTCTACTTTGTGGGTTTCTTAATTAACAAAATAAGTTGCTTTTCATGGTTTTTAAAGTCATTTTAAAAATATTACATATATTGCATTATTCAAAAATATGTCTTTCTGGGAGGCAATTTGGCAATGGATGCCAAGAACCCTATTATAAGACTTTTTGATATTACTTCTACTTCTCAGATTCTGGCCTCAAGGAATAACTTGATGTGGGCAAGGACAGGTACACAAAAATTCCACTGCCACAGACCATTTATTAGTAAAACATTGAGGATGGTTTAACAGTTAAAAAAAAAATAAGAAAGAAATTTGGTAAATAAACAATGATACAAAAATTGTGTAATCATGTTCAGAGAAATTGTAATTAAATAGGAAAATATTCATAATACCGAGTGAAACAAATACACGGTTTCAAAACTACCTTTTCTTTTTTACTAGATCTTAAATTCTATTTATTGACTAGCACGGAACCAGCACTCTGAATCGCCCCTGGCATGTTACTAAGTAGGCAATCAATAAAATTTTTTCGAATGAATAAAAGGAAATGATAAACCCATAAAAAATTTGGACATATATGTCACTAGGCTTTAAAAAGTCATTTTTAAAACAGTGCATTTTACCATCTACATGTTTTTCCATTATAAAAGGAATGCATATGCAACACAGAGAATATTATCTTATTATGGGAAAGTACAGGGGGAGGGGTTGGAATCACCCACAGTTTCATTATCCATTAACAACCTGAGGTGTTAATAGCTTTTGCCCATACATGAGCTTAAACATTATTGTGATAATCTAGTAATTTCACTCATCCTTTTCATTTATTATATTATAAGCATTCTTCATATTATAAACTCAATTAAAAAAATGGTTTAATAGTTAAACAACAGTCTGTTTACTATTACTACCAACCATTTCCCTATTCTGAGACATTAGGTTATTTATAATGGCAATTGGTCACTTTACAAATAATGCTGTTTTTTTCTATATAAAAACAGAGAGAAGTTTATTATCATCAGAATTACTGAATCAAAAATTGCTTTTAAAAGCAGGTCATGTGGGACATTTTGTGATGCAAAATAAGCCAGAAACAAAAGAGCAAATATTGTATGGTTTCATTTAGAAAATACTTCTAAGAAATTGAGGCCTAGATTGCAAGCTCTTATAGCAGTCACATTTAGTCTGGAGCAGTAATTGTTATTTCTAGATATTAAGAGGCTGTGCAATATAGGTATAACCTGGTATTTCCCTGGAACTTTCAGTACCTGTGTGACACCTAAAATTCAGAGTAGGAGTTCTGCAGTTCTGAAGGTCAGCACTGCCATATACAACAACTGGTAAAGAAAGTGAAAAAGAGATTAGGCTTCAATTAGAGATAAGAATGAAGTCAATCAGGTCAAGATTTAGGTAATTCAAAATACAGGGATAGGAAGACATCATCTACATCTAGAATTTCACCTACTCTATGACACCAAAGGAAGAAAGGTTTATTTTATCCAGAATGCAAATTTTCTGTAGCACATAATCTAACTCAACCTGTCTGTATAGATTATTTAAACAACCCAAACACAGGAGCCCAAAATGGGACTGAGGGCTTGTAATCCTGTATAGTTTAATGTAATACCGGAGTATATTAAGCAGATAATCAAAAAGTATTGGCAAAGTCTTTTGAGGGATGGGAAAAAGTACGGAACTTTAAACTTTATCACCAATGAAACTCCTGATGCTATCTCAAGTCAACAGGGCAAGCCCTTGATCTTGAGGCTTGTTCTTATGAAGTTTATTTATATAGCAGAGAAACTTAGCCTACCTATAGTTATGCCTAGGGGTTACTTCCAGAGGACCTCTTTTTATTCAGATGTGGCCTCACTCTCTCTAAACTCAACTCTGCAATCATTACCCTCCCCACACCCAACGTGGGACATGACACCCAGGGGTGAAAGACTCCCTGTCAACATGGGATATGATTCCCAGGGATGAGTCTGGCCCTGGCACTGTGGGATCAACAATGCCATCCTAACCAAAAGGGGGAAAAGAAGTGTAAGAAATAAGGTATCAGTGGCTGAGAAAGTTCAAATAGTCAAGAGGATACTCTGGAGGCTACTTGTATGCAAGTTTAGTTAGACATTGCTACCTATTAAAGTTTGCCAAACCCCTACCAAAACCATTCCTGCCAACCTTAAAGAGCACCTAGAGCTTTATCTGAGATTCTACAAAGGTTCCATGCACTATGATTACTTTCCAGAATACTACAACCTCCAGATGGGTTCCTAGGCCAGATAAGTCCTGAAACCCAGAGGGGCCAGCCTCTACAGAAAATCAACTAGTTCCATCTCCCTATCCCATATTATCAACAGCCCTTCTAACATGAAAAAGTTAGAATGGCCATAGCCCAAATATTCTTAAAGAGAGGGAGAAAGATTAAAGGAGAAGGTGGAGTTATAAGAGAGAAGACAGGATTTAACAAATGAGTATGACTGCTTCATCATTATATTGATATTTCTTTTAGTCTCCAGTGTCTTCGAGCAGCTAGAAGCAAAAACCTAAAATTGTGGAATTGTAACCCATACCAAACTCTAAAATCTGTTCTACAACTAATTGTTGCGGTGTGCTTTGAAATTTATTGCTTTTTGTATATATGCTATTTTTCACAATAAAATATATATGAAGGTCAAAGGGCAAATTTAAAGCTCAGTTGAAGTCACTAAAAATTCAGAAAAGTTTAGAAGCAGACAGACCTGAAATTGAAGTCCAGCTCTGCCACATGCTGGCTCTGTGATTTGGGCAACTTAACTCTCTAAGCTTTAGATTCTAAATCCCTCCTGAATCAGTCATGGAACATATTATTAACAATAATAATAGCTAATAAGAGTTGCTGGACAACTCTTCTCAACCCTTCACATGGATTAACTCATCCAATCCTTATTATAAAAAATGTCCTCTTATGCAAATACAAGATGAAAAGGAAGCCAACAATCATCACGTAAATTTAACTATACGCTTTCAAAAACATATTTATCTGTACAGTTTTCTTCTTAGTTCTTTTCAGATGACAATTGCCTAAGCACATTTCCCCTTCAAACTATACAGTGCTACTGTATAGTTATCAGGTTATAGTGGTGGGGTTATAAGTCTTCCTCTTTTCTCACTTTTTCAAATTTTCAAGGTATTTTGTGATTTGAAATACAGATACAGTGAAATTCCATTATAATTCTAATTACTATTTTGCAAAGCTTGATAGCATAGAATAAATCATCTCTTCTGAGATATTGCTAAAGAAAGTTTCAGTCCCATTCCCTAAAAGCTAGATTATAAGGGCAGCTGACGTTCACCGAGAGTTAACACGCTGTCAGGCACTGCCATGTTGGACCTGCATGTACTAACCGGTCCAACTCTCACAACCCGAGGGCTAGACACTGCTGTTATCCCGATTTTAGAGCTGAGCAGACTGAGGGACAGGCTGTTTCTGTGTACTGCCCCAGGTCACATATCTAGTGAGTGACAGAGACAAGATTCAAGCCCAGCCGTTGGACACTAGAAACAGAACCCACTACGCAGACCGTTTCTTAATTCATTTTATTGGGTCGGGGCGGTGCATGGTCCAGGAATCGAACCTGGGTCTCCCGCATGGAAGGCGAGCATTCTACCACTGAATCACCCATGCACCCCTGTTTCTTAATGCTTTACAGTTCAAAATGTATAAGGAAGAACACGAACAAGTGGCTGTATCACCTTGGGCGAGTTACTTAATCTCTCTGTGCTTGGTTTCCCCATCTGTAAAATGAGGCTAATCACAGAATTTACCTTGTGAGAATTAAATGAGCATAATACATACATGGTAAAGTACTTAGAACGGTGCCTGAAACATAATCACGGCTTTAAGTTGCTTTTCGTTTGTGGGTGGGATTGTTTTCAGTTTTTTGGTGTTTTTAATTAAAGAACAAACATACACACCTGCAAACAATGAACACATGCCCGACCTTAGTCTTACCTTGCCCAGGAATAACATGAAGTCCCCCACCGTGTTAATGGCAGCCACCCGCAACGCATTCTCCACCAAAATGACAAAGGCATCCTTCGCCGAAGTGCAGAAGTTGGTGCTGTTGATAGCTGTGGCTGTGTATGCATTCTGGACAAGATGCAGAAACGGTATTTTCATCAACAAGCATAATCTCCCTTCGTCAAGACATAAACCACACATAGATGGAACATAGCTTTGAAAAATATTTCAAGTTCAACCTGTGGCTTTGATGAGGTACATATTGGGATTGAGCACAAGGAAATATAAGATATTAAAAAGAAATACCTGATATGGTGAAAAGAGCTTTCTAGTTGGCTTTTTAGTTTGGGGCCTTTAAAAACACTGATACTTATGGAAACACGTACAAATCTTCCTAACATCCTTTAACTTCTTCCCTGTCTTCGTAAATCAAACATAATCCAACCTTTTTGAGATACCTCAGGTTTATCACTATGAATATCAGTGATGCATTATGGCCAATTCAGTGACTCTTTAAAAAGCTGCAGCCACACATAAGGGCTGGTGGCTTGTACAAGAAATGGCATCAGATTGCTGTGCCACTTTATCTGGATCTCCCCAGTCTCTTCTGCCTACTGGCTCTCTTTTTGCCTGTCACTTCTCACAGCTCTTGCAGTAGACAGCTGCTGTTGCCCAGGATTTTATACCCCTTCCTCCATGGGAGCAGAACCCCAAATCTCCTCTGAGAAAACACCCCTTTCCCATTCTTTGACTTGGGGCTGATAAGGAATTGCTTGAGCTCTTTTGCTAATACATTGAGTAGAGTCCAGGGCTGCCAGAGGCCAACATGGAGGAAGTTAGCGCTGGGAGAAACCAGGTCTTTTTGAACTTGGAGATGATATTCACATCCCTGGAAACCTGTTGGATTTCTGGATTTTTCTGATTAGTAGTTAATAAACTGCTAATATATTTCCATTCTTATCCATTCTCCTTCTCCCTTCCTCCTTTTCCCTCATGCCAGACTGAGCTGGGCTCTCTGTCCCTTGTAACACAGAGTCCTAGGTGATAAGTTTTATGCAATTATGCCTTCTTCTGCTGCCCTGTGTCCTTTTTCTTTTCTGACCCACGAGTCACAGCTCTGATTGCTTTTTATATGACTTGCCAGAACAGCATTGATATTTTCTGGGTCTTAGGAAGGGAAAGAAAATGGACTTTGTGAATAAAACTTTTTTTTTTCACATTCAAATATCAAATTCCTGAGGAATTTGGGGTTTAAAGCTGACTTAAGAAATTATATGTGGGTCCACAATGTTGAAATTGCTGGAAAATTGCAGGACATGTAAGGGGTTACTTTATTTTGTGCTGTCTATACAGCTTAACACGCTGAACCGAGGAGAAGCGGTCTTTAAGTTAGGAATGCTCCATTTGTATACTGTTATTATTAGGAAACTGGTATGAAGATAAGGTTTGAGTCATCATAAAGTTAATTTGCCAGTATATGATTAGATTCGTTGACTAAATACAGAACATCTGAAAACAAGTGTCCTGGTAGATCACTAGCACTGGTTCTTAAACTTTTTTCAGTATTAGAACAGCAGGAAATCATGATGTACTTTGAAAAACACAATATGGAATCCCATGATAAAACTGGGGTAGTTTACTATCAGAATTTATTGCTATATTATATTCACAGTTCTCTTCATTTCAAAAGCTAATATATATTCTGAGATACTGAGCTATATGTCTACCTGCTGGTATTTTCCTGGAATTTTGAGTAACTGTCACACCTAAGACCCAAAAATGCAAAGCTGAAGCCCTGAAAGATAGCATAGTATTATATAGTAACAGTTAAAGTGACTGAAAAAGAGATCAGGTCTCAATTAGAGATAGAAATGAAACCAATCTGGCTGGGATTAAGGTAAATTAGAACATAGGGTAAAAGACAACAGAGTATGTACTCTAGACCTCCACCTACTGTGAGACCAAAGGCAGAGAGGTTTATTGGGTCTAGAACCAAAGTTTTATATAACACACAATCTAAATCAACCTGTCTGGATAGCTAATTCAAACAACCCAAACTTCTAGAGTCCAGAATGGTAATGATGCCTTGTAATTCTGTATAGTTTAATGTAATACCAGGATACATTTTAGAGTATGGTGGGCTGAAAATTAAAAAGTATTGGTAGAGTCCCTTGAAGGTCTGGAGGTTAAAAAAAAAAAAAAAAGGAACTATTAAACTTTCCCAACTGAGGGAACCCCCGGATACCCTCTCAATCATTCAGGACTCCCAAGAAAACAGGCCAAGCCCTTGATTTTGAGGCTTGCCCTTATGAAACTTATTTCTGTAGTGAAGAAGATAAGACTACCTATAAAGAGGCCTAAGAGTTGCTTTCAGGAAACCTCTGTTGTTGCTCAGATGTGGCCTCTCTCTCTCTAAGCCCAACTCTGCAAGTGAAATCATCACCCTCCTCCCTATGTGGGACATGACATCCAGGGGTGTGAGTCTCCCTGACAACTTGGGACATGAATCCCAGGGATGAGTCTGACCACAACGCCTTCCTGACCAAAAGAGGAAAAGAAGTACAATAAAATAAGGCATCAGTGGCCAAGAGAGATCAAACAGAGTCAAGAGGCCATTCTGGAGGCTATTCTTACACAAGCTTCAGTTAGTGCTAATTGCCATGGTTTACTGAACCTAACCAACATCACTCCTGTTAACTATTAAGAACACCCAGGGTTTGAACAGAGATGCTATAAAAGTGTCATGCACTAAGTTTACTTTCCTGAAACCTATAATTTCCAGAGCGTTCCTAGATTAGAGAAATGTTGAAATCCAGAAGAACCAGCTCTCCAAGCTTATCAACTAATTACGTCCCCCTATCCTTTAGCGTCAGCACACCTTCTCAACATGAAAAAGTCAGAATAGGCATTGCCCAAAGATCCCTATAGGTTGGGAGAAGGATCAAGAGAATGAGGGGGTAGACAGAGAAAACAGGATTTAACAAATGAGTATGATGGCTGAATCACTATACTGGTATTTCTTTTAGCCTCCAGTGTTTTGGAGCAGCTAGAAGGAAAAATCTGTAATAGTGGAATGGTAACCCATAGCAAACTGTGAAATCTGTTCTGTAACTACTTGTTGAAGTGTACTTTGAATATGATTTTTTCTTTCTTTTCTTTGTATACATGTTATATTTCATAATAAAATGTTTTTTTAAAGCCAATCTATAAAATATTTTGGAGATACACTATTAAGTTTTTTCTGTTAGCATTCATTTGCTGCCAGCTCTCTCAGATTGTCATCTGCCAGCGTTTTCTTATCCGTTAAGACAGCAGGCACTAAAAGGCTAATTACCTAACTGCTCTGAGCTACATTTCTTCACCTTCTACAAAAGCTTCTTTTGAAACAGTCTGCCAAATGCTTCAATGAGATCTTCTGATCTTGCATGTGTGAGAGAGAACCCTGCTGAAAAGGATGGAACAGGACTGCCCAAACCTCCTCTTCTCAAAGAAGTCTCTAACCCCCACAAAAACACCCATTTAACAATTTACTCTAAAGGAAGAGTTGTGAATCTATGGTAAATCTGGCTTCCCACCCACATTTGTAGATAAAGTTTTATTGGAACACAGCCACATTCATTTGTTTACGTACTCTGCTAGCTGCTTTCACTAAATTGGCAGAGTTGAGTAACTGCAACAGAGACTGCATAGCCTGCAAAGTCAAAAATATTGACCCTTTACAGAGAGATCAATAAAAAAAAAAATCTGCTGATTCCTGCACTAGAGTGTTGCCAAGGGTCAATATCAATTTCATTGGTTTATAATCTATGGAACCCACCTTCTCATCCTTTTTGAAAACTAAAACCACAATTGCTCATTTCAGGTCCTTTAGAACCTTTCTCTACAACTTCCAGTCCTTTAGCATCTTTGACTACAATTCTTAAGTTCAACAATTTCTTTGACAAATGGTTTCAGTGAGCTGAGATTTTAACTCCCCTGAAGATAAATAGCATATTTCCCCTATTTTAGAAATGATTAAGAGAATAATGAATCAGTCATATAAGAACACATTTTCAGGGGAAACACCCTACACTATTAAAAAATATATGGTGATCATGAGATGTATCTTGATGTAAAAACAAAACAAAACAAAACAATTTAATGCCTAGAATCAAGAAAATGGGATAATACACTTAACTCAGCCAGGTATTGGTTTTATATTGCTCCCTTATGGGGAACAACAACTCACTCTTAACTCTGCTCCTCTACCTTTTCCAGGAAGATGAGTCTCCTTGAAAGAGGAGACAGAAGCAAGAGGGAATAGCATACTTCCGTGTTCTCTCCATCATCATCAGACCAGTTGACACTAGGAGAGGGCCCAATGCTTCCACAATAAGCTCGAAAAGCTTTTGATTACCCTCATTAATTTTCAGAAGCTTCAATTCATTTGAAAATATGATTATTCCTTTTTCTTTTCCTCTCGCTCTGCCCCATTCCTTCTGCTTTTAAAACAGAAGCCTATTTATTTGTAGACAACTTTGGAAGCAGTTGTGGTTTTTTCTCTCCAGTCCTTGGTTCTAGGGTAGGATGCCTCATGGAAATGAAGCCTTCCTGGCAATATTCCTACAGATCTGTTTAACTCTTTTGTATATATTCTACCTAACTGAAAAAGAAAGTAGGTGGCTATTTTGTAAGCTCTTTCATTCTCTTCCAGTTCAGGAAGATGAGCTGAATGTGATATGCAAAGAAGGTCAGATGAGCCCTTCTGGAAGAAAAATGTGCTATGGAGCAGAGCAGGCCAGTGAAATTTCTGTCTCCATCCCTCTTTGTCTGAAAGGACTCACACCACGGTTCTCAAGAAGTTCTGGCTGTGTCTGATAACAACTGTTGTCTTGAGCTTTCTGAAAGTTGAGATTTTTAGCCCCCGACTCCCTTCATCATCTTGAGCTAAGCAACACTGATGAATATCTAATCCATGACCCATATCTGCTCAGGGAGGATATAGGCTTGAGACTCAACTCCCCAAGTGAGATAAAGGATGATCAGCATCAAGGAATCTTTTTAAAAGGATGTTTACCAGCCCAAATGATCCCTGGGAACATTTCTGGAGGACAGAAGAGAGAGAAAGAGAGAGAGAGAGAGAGAGAGAGAGAGAGAAAAGACTGGCCTGTGGACAAAGCACGTGAAGACAGAAAGAAATCACCTTGCAGGTGGCCTACACCTGTGTGGGTACCTGCCCAGGGCACAACTTCCACATTTTCACACGTTCTTTCCTTCTTCACTTAAGGACCCAGAGCTTTTCTTAAAGTTTAAAAATCTTTATATAATGGCTCACCTAATACTGACAAGCTGGCAGCAATGTAGGAAAAGGGTATGAAAAATAACTATGTATGGGTCATTACAGATTAAATAAGGGAGGGAACACAAGCCCACACCATCGGTTTCATCCAGTTTGGTTCTAAATTTTTAGACTTCTTAAGGGTCATGAGAAGTAAAAGTATATTGCAAACCTTTATTTAAATAGATTTTCTTTAAAACTATCACATGTCTTAGTTTATCCTCAAGCACAAAACTTGAGGATCTAGATGTTGGCATAAGTTTCTAGAATAGACTTTATTTCTGTTTTCTTTACACTCCACCAGACCTGTATGTACTTATATGGCAGGTAGTGTGATATGATGGAAAGAGGTAGGCAGACTGAAAACTTCTGCTCCCCCTTGGTCATGTGACCCACCCCAAATGCCAGTCTCAGGGTTCTGAATTATAAAACAAGAGAAATAATGCTTTCCATACAGAATTGTGGAGAGAAAATGAGAATATATTATAAAATGCTCAATATAGTATCAAGCATATTGTAGGGAACTCAAAAAATGTTCTCTACAATCCCCATTCATAGCATGTAGAGAAAAGTTTTACTATCTTAATACTTATCAACCAGAGAACAGACATCCTCCAGCCTTAAATGTTCTATTAGTATAACTGATGTCAAGGTAAACCAAGACCGGAGTAATCCAAAGCCAATAGGAAACAGATTCTGGTTCTAACAATCTCTTTACCGCAGTGAATCCTGTTAGATAATAAAACCTTCAGGACACATACAATAAGCACCTGAAGAAACAAATAGCAGTTCATTCTATTTGCAAAATTCCAGCACTTACCCTATGTGCTGGTTTGAATCTATTGTGGACCCCAGAAAAGTCAAGTCCTTTAATCCTCATTCAGTATTGCTGCGTGGGAGTTTTTTGATTGCTTCCATGGAGAAATGACCCACCCAGTTGTGGGTGGTAACCTTTGATTAGATGGTTTCCATGGAGATGTGTCTCCACCCATTCAAGGTGGGTTTGCTTACTGGAGCCCTTTAAGAGGGAATCATTTTGGAAAAAGCTTTAGAGCCCATGCACCCAGGATGGAAGAAGGAAGAAGGTAAACGCCCCAAGGGGAGCTTCAGGAACCAAGAAGCCAGGAGAGAAAGCTAGCAGACATCACCATGTGCCCTCCCAGTAGAGAGAGAAACCTTGAACTTCATCAGCCTTTCTTGAGTGAAGATAACCTCTTGTTGGTGCCTTAATTTGGACATTTTCACAGCCTTAGAACTGTAGGCTCGCAACTTAATTTAGTCTCCCTTTTAAAAGCCATTCCATTTCTGGTATATCGCACTCCGGCAGCTTGTAAACTAGAACACCCTATATATACTAAGGGGCTTATTTTTAAAATCTAAAGTTCTATTTTGAAGGCAGCTTTATTTTCCACAGTTTATGCACTGAAGTATGGTTTGGGATTATGGAATTTCATATTGTGCTGCGGAATGACTTTGGCCTATTCTACTTCCCTATCAACATTCCTCCCTCCTTGTACCGTCCTCTAAACCCACTAAAGCAAGACAGCAACTATCTTGCGGCCCGATGTGTGTGGCCCACTGTTGTATTTGCTCTGGCTCACTGGGAGTTATTTTTAAAACTAGTTTCCAATATTTTAATACTAAGAGGTAAAATGTAAATGACTGGAATTGTGGCTTTTTTTTTTTTTTTTTTAATTGGAAGAGCTAGAACAAATGCCTATAAATTCTCACAAGCTAATGGTCTATTGGGGCTAAGCAGTGACTGGCCTCTTTAGTAACATGAGCTCTCCGGATTACCAGTCCCCACAATTCTCTGTGGCCTTCGGCCCAGCCTGCTTCACTCATGTGCATGATCTCAATTGTCCCCCTTGGAGTTGTGAGTTTGACTTCAAGGCTTTTGATTTTCAGCTGCATGCTTCTCTCATGGAAAGCAGCAAAAGAAAGGACAGGAAGAAAACAAGCCCAAAGTGATCAGAACTTAACAATCTTCCAAAAAATACTAGAAAAAAATAGAACTCTAAATGTGGGATAATGCATGTGAAGTGTGAAGCATTTCCATCGTTCAGTAAATGTTAGCTTACATTACAATTAATGTTATAAACTCTATAGAATACTCTAAAGCTAATTTGGAAGAATAAACAGGTGATGCAGACAAGAAATCTTTGAAAAATAAGAATGAGAGACATTTGCATACCTTATGCATCATAAGATATTTAAGATATATAATAATACAATAAATCCTGTAATACTGGTATAAAAATAGACAGGTCAGTGGTATTGAGGAGAAAGTCCTAAAACAGACTTGAGTATGATACCTAAGAATGTAATACATGACTAAGTTGGCATTTCACAGAAGGAGAAAGGATGGACTATTCAGTCACTGGTCCTGGGACAAACTGTTAAATTCCAGACAAACAAAGAGCTAAGTATTAAAAAAAAAAAAAAACCTTAAAGGATTATAAGAAAATATAAAATAATAATTATTTGATCCTTGGTGGGGAAGACCTTTCTAAGTAAAAAAGCCAAGTAGGACATCACAAAAGACAAACTAAAAGAGCCAACAAGAGAAAAATATAAACAGCTGCACATTAAGAAAGATTAAGAAGAAACTAATTGGGCAGGCCATGGTGGCTCAGTGGCAGAGTTATTGCCTGCCATGCTGGAGACAAGGGTTCATTTCCTGGTGCCTGCCCATGTGAAAGAAAAAAAAAAAAAACCTAACTGGACTCATGGGTAGTTCAGTGGTTAGAATGCCTGCTTTTCATGTGGGACACCTGGGTTCATTTCTTGGACCATGCACCCCAGCCCCCACCAAAAAAGAAAAAAGAAACTAATTGTGGATATTGTCACAGAATAAGAGGTGCCACTCAATGATTTACCACTGAGAATTGGCTGTGCTTCATGCAGTGTGACACTATATCTCTTCATCCTTGCAACTCTCTTAAAATAAACATTATTATTATTATTCCCATTTTACAGATGAGCTATATAGATTATTAGATATCACCACATTGAAATGAAATATTAAAACCTTTTTTTTCCAAAGCCAATAAGTATTTGAATGATAGACATTGTTGCATATTAGATTGATGAAATTTGGGGTGATGCTTTGAAATTCCTCTTTCTTCAATATTTTATATTACTTTTATTTTTAGAGAAAACATATCTTTAGAACGATTTTTTAGATTATCTTTGCTTTGCCCTTTTAGTAAAAATGTGGGCGTTTGCATCATAAAGAATGGGGGTGGAGGGATGATAACAGCATTTATTTGGTGTCTGCTGAGAGCCAGGCAATCTATGAGTTAATTTACCTGTATTATATTTCACCTTTACTCAAAGACTCTGAGGATAGGTATGTTTTTCTCTACTTGCTTAAGAAAGGAACCAAGGTTCAGAGGTTTCACTGGATTTGCCAAAGAGTGACACACAGCTGGGATTGCACACAGGTGTAGCTTCAACATCTCGGTTCTCTCCACTCTATGTCCCCCCAATTACCCACTGTACCTTCTCAACAAGGAGATGATGAGCTCAATCGTATGCAATGGGAAAGAGGGAACTTCATTTACAGAAAGTGATGGTTAATAATGGAGACAAAATGGCGCCCACCCTGGCTTGACCTCTGCAGAGCACGGCACTCAGAATGGCTCACTCTGTGTGGCAGCCCTGGGAAAAACGGCCTGCCCTACATCAACAGATCCTGCTCTTATGCCTGACTGTTCTTTAGAATTAAAAAAAAATGGTTCTGGAGGTTGTCTGTTCAACACTGCCATGGTCTTCTATTGTCATGAGATGGGGGCCCGCTCAGCTCTGAAACAGACTACAAGAAGGTTTAAAAAATTCTACTGGAAACTGAGCCTAACGCTCAACCTCTCACAACAGGAAATTTCCTAGTATCTTCAAGGTGTTTCACATGAAGCCATTCCCTGTGTGCACCAGAGACAGGAAGCACATGGCTGACTGGTCTTCACACCGTAGCACTTTATGTTCTCTAACAGAACGGAAGCATGAGTTCAATCCTCAGCTTAAGGAATCACATTTCTTTAAACCTCTTCTACATGTTCAATTTATCATTTTGAGTAAACTTTACTGCTTCCTTCAAATCCTTACAACACCACCTACACATAATGAAGTACAAATTGAATAAAAACTGTGCAACAAAGAACAATCTGCAGATTGCATATACATTCCAAATCTGCAGAGCTAAATTGCTGACTAATGTCTTGCCTGGGATATGCTGGAAACTTTGGATTTTTTTTCACCTGTTGATTGGCCATCTTGATGTCCTATTGTGTGTCTCCTGCTCTTGGTATAACTGCACATCTCCTTTTGTGAGATTCTTACTTCCAGTTTTATATCAACTCTGTTGGTCCTTTAGAATCCAAATGTTCACTGATTAATTAATAATATGCTCAGGAAATATTTAAGACCTCCTATGGTGTACCGGGCACTGTGCTAATTTCTGTCTAATTGAGATTTCTGTCTACAAGGAGCTAAAAGTTTAAAGGTGAGGACATCAAGCAAATAGACAATTTCAACATAGAGGGCTCAGTGTTTTGACAATGGTATAAGCTGGTGCTGCAGAAGCTTAGCAGAGAGGCTGTGGTCATGAAGGAAGGCTTTTTGGAGGAGGTGATGCTAAGGCAGAATCAATAAGGCTTAGTTGGACATAGGTGGTGGACAAAGTCAGTCTTTTCAACAATGACCTTCCAAACATTTGTACATCCATAAAAAAGAATATATCTAAAGGAATATATTTGTTAATAAAATGTCATACCTACTTTCTCATTTTAACCAGATAGCCCCAACAAAGCAAACCTCAGGCCCAATCCCATGGCCACAGAATGACTGTCATCCTTTGACTCTCCTGGAGGGAATGGAATGCGTACCTGTACTCTTCAATCAGTTCGAGTTAAAAGGGAAGAAAGTCAGTTTTGGTTTTTGGTCTACTAAATGAGGGCATCAATACGTGAGAATTATTTTCAGGGAATGGAGCAAAGTAGTAAAAAAGAAAGGGAGGAAAAGATGGGAGAGTGCTGCATAGCGAGTCCTACATGCTCATAGAGAAAAGCAGAGGATCTGCCTACTCCCCCAAACTGTTATCTCAGGAAGCCTCAGTTCCTTCATCTGACATCTGATTAGAAATCACATTTTCTTTGATAACATTCCCAGGCAAAAACAGATTTTAGCATATGGACCAAAACAAACAAACAAATGTAATGAGCTCAAACTAGTTCTGAATAACGGTAAATAGCGGCAAAGAAAGAATAAATGTCACAACAGTTTTTCACTAAACTGAAGCTTTCAAGCAACGTTTAAAAGAAAGAATGATGGCTAGAGCAGACAGATTCATGTGAGAGCCAGAGATGAAAGGATGTGAAGTAAGGGATAAAGGATAAATGTCTTTCCTGAAAGAGGAACACTAATGATTTTTTATTAGTGTGTTAAAATTAAGACAAACAAAATAATTAGCCTTGGTAAAAACATGTTGATTTAAAAAAAAAAGATTATGAACAGACAAGATGCAATCACAGCACAATCTAAGACATCACAAGAAAAACAGCATCTTTCAAGTAAGCTCAATTATTTTACCTAGGGAGAAGAAACAACGAGTTTGTCTTTGAAACTGAATGTTAGATATATTTTTATAATATTTTACCTGATTTAAATAATTTAGGCACTTTTCAAGACACCAAAGGCAACAAATGCAAGATTTCAGCACACATCGAGCACAAGCATTTTCCTGAAAATGGGGAAAATTCGGAATAATTAAAAAACCGAAGAATCAAACCATTATATAGTTACTTCAAATGTTTAACAAAAAGGAAGAATTTTCTCCACCCCTGCCCCTTTTCTCACTCAGAACATACTAGCTGAGTTAATTTTAATCAATTCAATTCAACATTTAATTAGCACCCATTGCATATAAGATAGCAATATGCAGGACTGACGCGGAGCTTATGATCTCATAGGAGAAACAAAATACTAATAAGGAAAGGTTCGAACCAGAATATAATATGAATTCCAAGTGCTGTGAGAGTGCAAACAGAGATAGCTAGCTTCATTTGTGGGGTGGGAGGAATCAGGAATGGTTTCTAGGAAAAGGAGGGCATTTGAGCCAAGCCATGTTGAAATGCATGTTAGTTTCACAGTCAGGGATAAGGAGGAGGTTCTCAGAAGGAACGTGTGTGAAACAACACAAGCAAAGTAGAAAAGCACAGGACATTTTGGTAACCAGTGATTTGATGGATTTTGCTAGAGTTTAGTTGGTGCACGAGTGGAAGTTGGGGGGAAGAACTGGATTCCAATTTGTAAAGACTGTGAGTGAAACATTCACAGCTCTGGGCTTAACATTGTTGGGTGCCTTACTACGCGCAGGACTAGAGTCTGGGAGGTGTTCACAGAGAGTCAGAAAACATTTCCCCCTTACCTTTCCTTTGAGCTGACTGTGAATGTACATAAGGATCATTCGTGGGATTTTGACTAGTGTGATAATAAAAGAGCCTTTTGCCACAGTACCAAGGTGATAACGAATAAGGCGATTCACTGATGCCAAAATAGGTGTAAATGGCAAATTCCTTTTATCCCTATTTTAAAAGTGACCAAAAAAGACAATTAAAACAAAGCCCAGACCAAGAGTTTGGAAACAGGACAGGTTTAGAGTCTAATACAGTGAACAATCAATTCATTATTCTAAATCAGGCTTTTAGACAAAATGACATAGGAGTATACAACTAATACAGGCACTATGAATGTAACATATAAAATCAATGTTTTATTTCTATGGGGGTTTCATGAGGTTCTTTCAGTCTAATACTTTAAATTAAATAGAACTCTGCTTTGAAAGCTCTTATTAGTGAATACTTATGGCATTAACTGTACAATCAAAACAGAATTCCGAAAGATGGAATCCTAGCACCTCATTAGAATGGGAAGCTGTGAGGCCTCCAGTGTTGAACTCAGCTCTGCAGCTAGGAAAGGGGACTCTCAACACTTGTTCCAACTCACATTTAAAAGGCTTGGTATCCTCTGAGGGACTTGTGTATAAAGCAAAAGTACCATATAAAGTACTATTAATTCATTCTTCCACTACATATAATTCAAGTTTCATCATGACCTGCTGGAGAGAGCTACAGGAACGAGTGAGGAATAAAATTAACAGCCTCCCAGAATGATCACCTATTAACACCATCATATTCATGTTGAATTATTTTTTTTTAAAGAAATGAAGCTCTTCCCAACTCAACCACAGGCCCATTCCCTTCCCCTCCACTCTCTAGATGAAAATTAGATAAACTTGAGTCTTCTGACAAGTACAAATTCTCACCTAGTAAAATAGTATGTTACCACAGCTCCTGCCACCGTCATCTGCTGACATGCTAGAATGAATTCACTGATCCAAATTAGGCCTACCATGTGATACCACCACATATACTGCAAAGGCCCAGAAACTCTGAACTCCACAAAGCCTTGGTCATTCTGAACAGCACTGCCTAGGAAAACACCCGAGAAGGAAAGAAGTACATAATATTTAAACCAAGCAACAGTGCTATCATATATAAGAGATTAATTTACAACGATAGTTCCTCAACCCCCCAAGCTTCACGATCATAGCGTTATTTATTAAGGAACAAAAATAATTATCACTTGAAAAAGTTGTGAATTTAACACTGTAACAAAACATTTCAAATTCCTTCTAGACATCATATAATCTTTTAAAAGTTGTTCTATTTGGATAGAGTTCTTACCATCTTATCAGTTATTTAGGTTAGGTATGACTTTTCAGACACTCCCTGTTTTTTAAGGCTATTACTTGTCCAGTAATTATAGATCTTAATTATTACAACAAAGCACAGAAATTAATATTATATTTAATTGATGACTGTGGAGTGATTGGCCAGAGAACTCACATACAGATTTACTACCCTAAAGCTATTCTTCACTATTAAGTACATGTAGGCCCAACCTTTGCTATTGAGTATGGCTGCAAGTGAGTCTGGGAATCTAATTAAAATTTCTCAACACTAGGCACTTTTCTTAGATATGGTCATTTCCAATCTAGAAACTCCAACAAAACAAGTTGATCTCTGGCTGGAGCTGCAGTCTGAATCTACTCCATGGTGACAACTGCATTCTTGAATTCATCTTAGCATGGATCCAAATGTCCAAGTCAGTACAGGAACTTACTCCTACTCCCATGACCATCTTAAAACTAGGATGGAACTTCAGGCCTGACTTGGTCTTGACTCACATCATTAGGATGACCTCAAAATCATGTGTAGGGAATGGATTATTCAGAAGCCATTGCCACAGCTAGTTCTGCTTGATCATTGCACCTTGGGTCAACCAGTGTTTGAAGAATTCTCTTTCTCTGACCATTTAAAATATTTTAGTGCAAATAATAAGTATCACCAAAAGATAGAAGAAACATGTCTTCTTACCGGTCGTGCCGAGAAAAAGAAGTGTCATGATCCAGTACATCCAAAACAGGACAAGAGCAAAGAAAGTCCAAAAGGGCTGGAAGACTAGGAGAGGCAAGTGAATGAAGACCTTGCCTGCCACGTGGAACAAAGCGATGGTGAGAGCTACACGTTTGCGCATAACCAGCATTATCAGGAACAAGATAACCTACACAGGGAGAAGGGGATGGGGGGGCAAACGTTCCAGTTACTGTATTAAACAGTGAAAACAGAAGCTGAACAATGGTGGAAATCTTTAACACAACTCTCCACTCCCAAACCTGGAAGCATCATTGCAATTAATACTTTATCAGTCTGTAGCTCTCTTGCCATTCTTATTTTCAACTGTGTGTTATTGTTGCCAAGTGCCCTTTAAAATTAAACATAAAAGGATTTCTCAATTTATTAACAAATCCTAGACTAATTCTCCCTTTCTCTCTTCCATTCATTAGGAAGGAAAACAGGTTCTTTGTGACTAACAGTCAGTCAGGATGATACCCCTTTGCTTTACTTGAATAGATATGGGTTTGCCAGCCTGAAAAATGGGGAGAGGACTCAGGCCATCACCACAAAGTACTGATTTGTGCCTCATCAACCTCACTGGACCAAGAGCTCCATACGAGTGGGCCCCGTGTCCTGAATCACCCTTTGCTACTGCCTCCTCCCCTCTACCCACCTGGCACAGTGAGTTGTATTTAAAAGATAACTACTAAACATTTTCAGAATAATAGCAAACAAATAAATATCTTTTGGTATCAGTGGTTTTATGTAGCTGGTTTTATTTTTCCTTTCTAATGCTCAATAAAAAGCTAAGGAATGCTCCTAGGAATAGATTAAGATTTTTCTTTCCTTTTTCAGAGAAAATGAACCAAAGAGATGGGTATAGATTATTTTGCCACATGTAATTAGTAATTTTAACTAATTAGTAATTGTATAGTGGGTAAACAGGGAATCTCATCTATATTTTTGAAATAATACACAGTACTGAAAGAAGAGTCTGAAGGAAAAGAATGGGCAAATAAACAATTAGTGAACAAGAAAACAGAAAGTGACCTGAGAAGTATATTCTCTATATATTTTTCTACATAAAAGGAACTGATTTTTTTTTCAAGTACTCACATTTTATTATGACAGTAGGATAGGTGTTCTTCCTCTTTTGTTGCTCAGATGTAGCCTCTCTCTCCAGCCAACACAACAAGCAAACTCACCACCCTCCCCCTGTCTACGTGGGACATGACACCCAGGGCTGTGGACCTTCCTGGCAACGTGGCACAGAAATCCTAGAATGAGCTGGGACTCAGCATCAAAGGATTGAGAAAACCTTCCTTCTCGACCAAAAAGGGGAAGAGTGAAATGAGACAGTGTCAATGGCTGAGAGATTCCAAACAGAGTCGAGAGGTTATCCTGGAGGTTATTCTTATGCATTAAGTAGATATCACCTTGTTATTCAAGATGTAATGGAGAGGCTGCAGGGAACTGCCTGAAAATGTAGAGCTGTGTTCCAGTAGCCATGTTTCTTGAAGATGAGTGTATAATGATATAGCTTTCACAATGTGACTGTGTGATTGTGAAAACCTTGTGTCTGATGCTCCTTTATCAACCTTGTCAACAGATGAGTAGAACATATGGAATAAAAATAAATAATAGGGGGAACAAATGTTAAAATAAATTTAGTTTGAAATACTAGTGATCAATGAAAGGGAGGGGTAAGGGGTATGGTATGTATAAATTTTTTTCTGTTTTTGTTTTATTTCTTTTTCTGAATAGATGCAAATGTTCCAAGAAATGATCATGATGATGAATATGCAACTATGTGATGATGTTGTGAATTACTGATTATATATGTAGAATGGAATGACCAAAATAAGAATGTTTGCATTTGTTTGGTGTATTTTTGGTATTAAAAAAAAAGATAGGTGTTCTTGTTAGCACCTGGTCATAGACTATGAGCGAACACTGTGTGAGAAAAACCCTCCCACAAAAAGCAGGTGGAGTAGAACAATTTGTTGCATCAAATAGCATTCATCAATTAGGAAAGCCTTCTGAAGACGTTTTAGTGCTTTATTTACTATGGTACTGAGATTTTTTTTTTTAATGGCTATCAGGGTTCAGAGTGCAAAAACTAGAAGTGAGTTTCAACTCCATCAATGATGTCCTGAAAATAAAAACACAAAACTGGAAGATACACCCCAGCCTCCACTCACTGTGAACACCGTGGCTGAAATGGCATAGATGAGGAGGGCTCGGAGATTGTCTTCAGCTATCTGAAGCTGTTCAGGAATAACTGTTTCTTTGGGAGACCTTCTTTGCTTTGCATACAGCCACCACAGCACACCTGTGCCACCTGGAGACACAAAGAATTAATTTTGTAATAATGAGTATAGGAAAATGTGTAACATAAATCCGCAATTTTCTGGACCCTTCCTATACATTGTCATGGGATTTTGCAGGGAGTGTCCACTTAGAAGAGAGATGGCTGGGAGCTCTTTGCCAGCCCTAAGGGGCGCTCCAATTACTCCATTATCATCTTCCACATTAGGCACTTACAAATCCTTCACTGTATCAAATCAACTTCCTTCAACTGTACTTTTTATGGATTCAGGAGCTGAGAGAGAGCCAGCAAAAATAGATACTGTTTCAAGACCCCTAAGAGGAACTAGTCAGAGAGAAAGTGCCTCAGTGTCTGTTTAAGCTGGGGAGGCTATTAGCACCCAGTAAGGGTCACAGAAATCAGCCTTAGCATTGAAGCTGGAGGAAGGCAAATCTTCTCTGCTATACTAGGTCCAGCACCTAGCACAAATGCCGAGTCACGCAGCTGATTAAATAGTCATTGAATGAATAAATGAAGATCAAAGAATAGTTGCCTCCAAAGGTAGGAGCAAAAACAAGAAATCTCTTAATAGAGTAGGCTCTAGGGATGGGAGTTTTTATCCCCAATGCTGGCTCAGACATTCAAAGAACTAGACTGGAGAGGGGGGCAGACCTACCTGCATATAAGAGAGTTGCATTAGACATGTTCATTCATTCGTTCACTCCACTCAGCAGACATTATGAGTACAAACTACCTACTGTTCTAGGTGCTAAGGATACAGCGGTGAGCAAAACAAAGCTACAGTATTATACAGCAACAGGGAAACAAAAACTAAGGAAACAAGTAAATATGAAGTACATTAAGTCTTAAGAAAAGAAACCACCCAGTAAGAGGGCAGAAAGTGCTTGAGTTAGGAAAATTTGCAATTTTATAAAAGATGGGTGTACTGCTTTGAAAGGATTATGCACCCTAGAAAAGCCATGTTTTAATCCTGATCCAATCTTGTGGAAGCAGCCATTTCTTTTAACAATAATCATTAATTGCAGCCATTTCTTTTAAACCCTATTCAGTCCTGTATGTTGGAAACGTGATTAGGTTATCTCCAATGAGGTATGACACGCTCAATTGTGGGTATTAACCTTTCATTAGATGGAGATGTGACTCCACCCATTCCAGGTGGGTCTTGATTAGTTTACTGGAATCCTTTAAAAGAGAAAGCATTAAGGAGAGCCTATATAGCCAGAGACCTTTGGAGATGAAGAAGGAATACGTCCCCAGGGGAAACTTCCTGAAACAAGAAGCCTGGAGAGAAAGCTAGCAGTTGTCGCCATGTTCACCATGTACCTTTCCAGTTGAGAGAGAAACTCTTAACTTCATCCACCCTCTGGAACCAAGGTATCTTTTCCTGGATGTCTTTGGTTGGACATTTCTATATCCTTGCTTTAATATGGACATTTTTTTGAGGCCTTAGAAGTGTAAACTAGCAACTTATTAAATTCACCTTTTTAAAAGCCATTCCGTTTCTGGTATATTATATTCCAGCAGCTAGCAAACTAGAGCAATGGGTAAGCAAAACCTTGCTGGTAAGATGATACTTGAGCCAAAGGGCTCAAAGGAAGGGAAAGGGGAATCCATGAGACTTCCCAAGGAAAAAGTATTTCAGGCAAGAAGTAACAGCAAGTTCTAAGAGGCTGAGATGGGAACATGGCAGGAGAGAAAGAAGGAGGTCTTTGTAGCTACAGCAGTGAGCAAGGGGGAATGGTAGGAAATGCTGGCACAGTGGTAGCTGAGTGCCAGTGCTTAGCCTATGGCCTTACAGGAAATGGAAGCTTCAGAGTAGAGGTGAGTATGTAGGTGGATGAGATGAATACCTGGGAGATAAGAAACTGGGCTACGATCTCTGTATATAAACCTGACCTCCAGCTGAACTCAAGTAAACAGTGAATGGAGTCAAAGGGAAATTCCACACTCTACCTGTTGGCAAATACTGAGTATGAATTTTACTTCTGTGGAACATGAGTAAATAAACAAACCATCAAGGAATATATGAAAAATGTGTCAGAGCAAGAGAAATGCTTCCACTTTGAAATCCTGGAGGTACAAGAAATTGTTCAATATCCTCAAAAAAATGGAAGAAAATATCTTCTCTACAAAGAGGAATAAAAAGCTGTAACGAGAGAAAGGCAGAAGTTCAAGGAAGATGTAATCGGATAATAATGCTGACCTTGAGGAGGAGGTTGTGCACAGTAGCCGCAGTAGATGGTATTTATTAAGCTTTTAAATTTGTGCGAGGAACTGTGCCAAGCACTTTACATGTGAGACCTAATTTAATCGCTGCAACACCATTAAGCGGGTATTATTAGCCCCACTTCGCAAACGAAAAAATTGAAATTTAGAAGGTTAAGTAACATGCCACTTACTCAGAAAGTGGCAGAGCTGGGATTAAAAGCTAGATTTACTATAAAATCTGCCCATCCTAACAGAGCATTAGATACAAAGGCTACAAGGTGAAATGAAAAATGAAATTGGAAGAGCAAAATGAAAGTCCTTAGTGTAGGTCGTCAAGTATAGAACTGGTAGTGAGGAGAAATGAGTCAGTGATACAGAAGATAAACTTTAAGAGCTCTCCCAGAATGTAAAGGAAAATGACAGGAAGATTAAAATGATAATTTGGATGATGATAGCAGGAAGAATGAACAGTGATGATCTCAAGGAAAAAAACAATTGGAATAGAAATGACAATCAAATACAGAAATAGAGAAAACTAGAGTTGAAAAAGAGCCCCCCCCCCAAAAAAAAATTTAAAGGACAAAGGTAAACTTAAGATTGAGAATCAGACAGAAATTTTTAACTAGAAGGATAAATTTAAAAATTATATAAACATCTCAGTAGTTGAAACAGGTTATACACAAAGGAACAAATTTAGACTGGTTGGTCTCTGACTTCTCTGAAATAAAGCACAGACAAAGGGAATATATTGTACCTCAAACATTTTTTACCCAAGAAATTCAATGGTTGTATGTAGAGGCAAAGACAGCTTTAGATAAGAAAGAGTTGAGAAATACTAACTCTTTTATGAGTAGGTTACTTGAATTCACATTCTAGTCAATATAAAGATGAAAGGAAATGAAGATTTTTAAAGAACGGAGTCAGTAGTAGTCATTAAAGGATCAGCAGTGCTCACTAAAGCCACTAAAGGAAAACAGAAAAGTGTAAATATAATTAGGAAACAATTTTTTAGAGAAAGATAGAATTATTTTAAAAGAAAATATAATATGTTAAAATACTATTTTAACTTTATTAGTAACCTGGGGGGTAGAAGGGCTTAGGGAAAGAAATTGAAGAAAAGTTCATAAAAAATTTAAAGGAGGTAAGAGAAAACTCAACATATACCATTTAATTTCAGCCTTTAATTATCACAGAATTGTAGATTAAAGAATGTTTTCTGATAATGTTTCGGTTTCCAGCTGTAGAATAAAAATACAGTCTATACCATTCAAAACAAGGTGAAGATAAACCAAAGAAAATACAGCCCATATAGTAAATATAGGGAAAATAAAATAAGAAAACATGAATTTAAGCAAAACATAAAACAGATGACATAAGTAAGAACAACACAGCAGTTAAGATTCTAAATGTAAATAGGACAAATTTCCCTACTAAAAGAGTTTCACATTGGGTTAAAAATTTTCTAATTATATTACATACAAACATACACGTGTACCATGTACATATACATATACAGAGAAAAAAGTTCTGTATTTTTCATGCGATTTTATTAAGATATAAATATATTCACACACCACATAATCCATCCAAAGAATACAATCAATGAGTCACAGTATCATCATATGGGAAGGGAGTAAATATAATTTTGAAACTTTCTAAGATCAAAGGTAAACCAATTTCTTAAGGAGAAGATAAATAGGTAAAAACAATATTTTTATTTTCCTCTTTATACTTCTATTTTCTGTCATGAGTAGACATCCCATTTACAAGTAGGAGGGAAAATTACTTAAACAAACAAACAATAAACCAGAAAACAGTTTCATTATGAACAGGGAATACAATAGAATGTCAAGAGAATAATAAGCAATTAAAATTTAAACACACACATGTCAATAGAATAATAAGTAATTAAAACTTGAACACCAACACACTCACACACTCGCACACATGCACAATTTTCATGCTAGGGACACTTTTCAACCAGAAAGAACTTCAACACCTCAGAATGGCTGATTCAGGTCTTTAAAAAGTACACGATAAAAAGAAAAAGGTCCATTCACTTGCCAAGGAGGTGAAAATTAAAGAACAAGAGGCAAAACAGAGCCCAACTGCTTTCTTTTCTCTTGGGATCTTCACCCCAAAATGCCAATGCAAACGTTTTATTTGATTTAGTGATATTCTGGCAAACTAACTCCAATGTAACACATTTTAGCAGTCTTTTTACAGTTTATAAATCAATTCACAAGCCTCACAACAGGGAAGCTATTTAAAATAAACAACGTCGTTCTGAATGGAGTTGGTGTTGAAAATCAATTCCAATTAATAAAAAAACAAAGAAATAAGCAACTTACCAAGTGAACCCAGTATGACCAGAATGGTTAAGATCCATACAAGTACTCTTGATATATACCTGATTATCACCATCAAAATCATGGATAGAACTGCAGAGAAGATAAATAGAGAACATGCAGAATATTATTGGAAAACATAGGAAAATAAAAGAGAAAATCTTTTTCAAATGATGTTTTTATTCCCCCCGGAAAATAATTTGGTGCTATTGACTAGTTCATGACCACAGTTCAAGTTAAAAAAAGAAACTGACTGCGTTTTGCATTTTGACTTTGCTACTTGTGCCGCTTGAATAGCATCACTCAAAACCAAAGGCACCTAGCTGTGCAGGTTTATAAACGACAGAGAAGGATACATGGAGATGCACACGGTGACTCAAAAACAGCACAGGACTGCTGTGAATTCACTATGGGAAGACATCAAAACTTGCATGCAAACATACATGCCAACACACAAAGTATAGATAATGACATGTCATGTTGATGAAAAGAAAAGTACCACATGAAGACAGAGATCAGGTCTCATTAGGTGCTACACTTCCTTGAGTAATCTATAAATTTTAGGAAAAACTTCTCTGATGGTCAGTCAACAGGCTAGATGGCATTTTAGTTTTTGCAGGTTGTTTTTCCTCTAGAACTCTGAGGGATGGTCTGACACTCTGGGATAATATCCTTAAACCCTTGAGGCCAACTTCCGCTGAGCTCATTTCTCAACTGCAAGCAGAGCTCCTAGTTGAGGAGTCTTTGCCCAAAGCTTATTTGGAGTTACAGTCAACACATCTACCCTTCCCAAACTACATCCCAATATGTTATATTCTTGAGTAAATATCTCAAATAAAAGAAAGGGGGAGGGGGATTTATCCCACTGGGAACATATGTTTCTGAAATCATAATGTGTTCATCTTTAGTTGTCTAAATGCTCATTTGTTTCACAAATGAAAAATGTTGGGGTTTATATTATATCTTAAGCCTTAAAAGAGAAACATTCTAAAATGAAAAAAAAAAGGAATATCAATGGACTAACACTATCATCACTAATTTTAAGGTTTGGGTTTTTCTTTTCCAGGTAAAAGTATGCAACTTTTTTCAGAAACCAAGTACTTCTTATATAAAGCTAGCCTCATAGTCGAGTTTTTTGGGGGGCCATTTGCAAAGCCAAATAAATGCTTGGGATTTGTATCTAGGTAACATTATTAAGGTACTCACTTTTGCAATAAATGTACAGGAACCAAAAACAGATGGGAGCCTTTCAAATACCACAGAAATAGATTTTCATATGGACAGCATTATTTCAATTGAGTCAAGTACTACCTAAGCAAAAAGAAAATACTCTCTAATGACAGGAAAGACGGAAAAACAGCTTGTATCTTCTTAATGACTATAGTTACTCTTAACAGTCATAAATATTAATTTCACTTATATAATGAAATAGTTGCTTGGTCCTAGGACTGTTTATATCTCCCAACAAAGAAGCCACTGGTCTATAAATTCTGATATGGCTACATATAGTTTTAGGATAATATAGGGAGTTTGCATCTTGAACAAGAAACTTTACTTTATTATTTCTTTGCTGACCAGAAAACCCAATAGCTAACAAGTGGAGATTTCCTAATTTTTCCAGCAATACAGTAATACTATGAACTGTAACAATGAGAAAATATATATATATTTCAGAAGTTCTCTATCAGAAACCTATGTTCTAAGATGGGAATGTATTAGAGAATATGTGGCCTCTTGAATAAGCAAATATGCCTTTTAGAATCATTACTAAAAACAGAGGCCTGTTGATTCATTAAAAGAAGCCTTCTGCTACCATATTAAGGGTAGTTACAGAATTAGGAATCAAAGTTTGGGAGAACATCCAATTTTTGCCAATGAGAGAAAAAGAAAAGAAATGAGTTTCAGATGTATATATTTATATATGTATGTAATTACAACTATATATAATCTGAAACATTTATTTTGGCTATGGGAAGTTAAACATTTTACAAGTAGCCCCAGTCGCACTCATATCTTGGCTAAAAGACAAAACAGTCTTCTACTCCAGTACTATGCAATGGCTAATAATGAGAAAAACAATTACCTAGTGATAACAAGCAAAGTCCCAATATAATTTCTTTGCTGGTCATTACTCCACTAATCAGCCTGTGTAAGACACTATTGTCACTGACAAAGGTGATCAGGGCCTCTGCAAACTTGGCATAGCAGGAAATGTTCACAGGAGCACAGCGATGGAAGAATGGAATAGGTGCACTGGTGACACAAGAAAAAAAAAATCAGAAAAAAAATTACTCCTACTTAATATAAATGCCACATCAAACACACAAATGAAAGGTGAATATGGCTGCAATACACTCCACCCTCCACACACCATTATGGGCGCTAAGAGCTGTGAGCTTAATGCTATGAAAACAACTGCAATGGGGAATGATGCAAGTCTTACCACAAGCCCTATCAGAGAGGGTGGGGTGCATGTTCCAACAGAAGACATTGCCCTCCCCTTCTGAAAAGAAACACACACACACACACACACACATACACACACATATACACACACAGAACCACCGAAAGCAAAACCAAACACTTAACACCTTGGCCTGCACGTCTATCAATCGAGGAGCAGACGATGAAAGTCATACACACAGACACTGTTGAACTGAAAATGAACCTTTGCCATCAGTGATTTAAAAATGAACAACACATGCTTTTGCTTGAAAGGTGACGCCATTAATAGGATGTTTCCTCTATCAGAAGAGCATACACAACCTTAGGCTGGTAAAGGAGTTTAGAGCACGAGCTTAGTATCTCTCGTGTAAATCAGTCATGCGGAGACATCGACATACAACATAATATGCAGCTATTTAAAATGATAACCATGAATACTGAAATAATAATAAGGAAACACTTATGATATAATAGTAATAGAGAAAAAGCACAAAGATTTATATATAATGTGATGCATTACATCTCAGTAGAAAAGATTATATGTGTATAAATGTGAACAGAAAAAAATATTTAAGTGAAAAATAAATGATTTGTTATGGTCATAAGGGGGCTCTGGGCTATTTTCTTTTTATATGTTAACTATATTACATGACTATTTGTGTCATTAAAAAGGTAAAATAACCAATTACTTTATCAGTTATACCAGGCTTTTATTGAATTCTGCTTTAACCCATGGAGGGACAGAGCTTGTGTAAACTGTGTTATAAATCTGGCTTGTTGTAACTGGGTTTTATATCAGCTTCTGAGAGAATGGGGAGCATCTTTTCCCCATCTCAATAAGAGATTTTAAACAAAGAACAATGAATATGGCTTCAGTTGTGATTTGTGTGGATTCTAATCATGCACAAAGACACTACTCTCACGTGTACATTAAGTTAAATTTTAGCCATTATTAACAAGAATCTCATATTTTCAGAATTGTGTACAGGACTATAGGACTAACATAACATTCTGACTAGAATGATATAAATGTCTCATTTTTTGTTGGCATTCCCATTTTGGTAGAATTAGTGGATAAGACCACATGGCTGAACATCAAGTTCCAAGTTTTCTCATCTCAGCGAAGTTCTCTGTGACCTTTAAGAAAATGCTATCTTTGTTTCCTTCTTCAAAAGGTAGTATTTATTTTCAAATAAGAATATGCATGCACCACTGGGAGAAAGAATAAGCAACATTTTCCACACTGCTATCCCTCATGGGACAATAAAATAATATAATTTTAAAGATCTAGCCTTACTTTCATTACGTGTCAGTAAAATGCATCCAAAAATGATGATGCAACAATGACATGAATATGCCTTTAAAAGAGTCACTCGTGTCTCCCTGGGTATTTGTGTATATATCCAAAACGATGTAACTGAAAGTTCACAGATTGCAGAAAACCAGAGCATTCTTCATAATGCTTGATTACATATATGTAAGTCATTATGTAATTTTTTTTTGGGGGGGGTACATGGTCTGGGAATTGAACCCGGGTCTCCCACATGGAAGGTGAGCATTCTACCACTGTAACTGTGTACCCCTGCAAGTCATCATTTTTTGACCCAAGGTTATTTCACGAATGATGTAAAAAGATCTGAAATTACATAATACTGATAAATGAGAATAGATTTAAGTAGAAATATTACAAGGATCAAAAAGGGTTAACTCTGAGTTCCTGGGTCAATGGAGCTGGTTGGGACAAAAACTGACAACTTTGTCGAGGTCTACAACAGTTTCTTTCCTGATGTTCTCTAGAGGCTGCCTCTGAGAGGTTAAATCCTTCCCTGTCTAATGACATTCCTGGCCCTATTTTTTACTACAATCTAGCTCTCTAACCTTCAGAACTGGACCTCTCTGGTCTATGATTATCTACATCTTCATTCTCTTTATTATCCTGTCATCCCGATTACAGCCTCTTCTTAACTCACTTGCCTCTGACGTTGAACATACAATACGCTTTCCTTAAACGCACTGATGCCTTTTTCTTATTTCCAGTGTCCAACTGGCCCTGCTTTCCTGTTTCCTTTCTTTCCTGTCGGGTAACCGTGGGTGAACTTGTCCAGAGGTGACGCCACCTACATTTCCATGCTAACAGGAAGCTGGTATATTTTTATACTCAAAGGGAAATGCACATTATTTCCAAAAGAGAGTGGAGCCTGTAACAACAGAAGGAAAACTGGACTCGGGGGCAGAAACCCCATAAGATTCTCCTAGCACTGCTTAGCTGCGTGTCACTCCATCTCTCTCTAAGCCGAAAGGGCAGACAGAAACAATCTGGAAGTCTCTTCAGGTCTTAAAAAAACAATAACAAAGAAAGGGCCCATCCATAAATCAATGATTTTAAATTATTTAGGATCAGCATGCACAGTATCTCTGTGTTTTTATGCTTTTCAAAAATGGGATGAGGATAGAGGATCTGAAAAAGGAAGAATTACAGTCTCAAAATTCTACTCCTTCATATGTTTTTTTTTTAGGAGGAAATGCTGAGTAATAGCTGCTCTGAACTTACCCTTCCAAGTCATATTCATACTTGGTAAATTGTAAAGAGTATTTTACAATATCCTTCAAAGAACGGGAGCAAAATAACAACGGGCCCTTACCCTGTAATTCAATACATGTCAGTTAAAAAACTGACAGCTCTAAATTTGAAGGTATAAAATTAGCACAAGCTGATTAACACATGGTGGAGCGGATGGTCCAAACCTGCTTGTGTAGTAATGAATAACAGAAACAGCAAGCAAATGAAGGAGGAAATGATCTTTGGACATTTTTTACAAAAATAAAATTAAGTGGTAGAATGCTCGCCTTCCTTGCAGGAAACGTGGGTTCGATTCCTGGACCATGCACCCCTCCCCCCGCCCCCAAAAAAGAAATACTTAGCTTTAAAGTAAAAGGCACTAGATTCTTTGTCTCATCAACTCCTCATTAAACAATAGCAACTCAACCAGCCACATTTTTTCATACTCGAATTATTTTCTTAAGAAATCTAAGCAATCAGGGCTTTGAAATGCTTGTCTTATATTTTATCATTTAAATCCCATATGACATCATGGATTTTTCCTCCTTTTTTTGCATGAGTAGGCACCGGTAATCGAACCCAGGTCTCTGTCATGACAGGCGAAAATTCTGCCACTGAGCCACCGTCACGCTGCCCGACATCACAGATTTTAAATTGCGATGAGTTAGCCAATTTTATACAACCTCTGAGAAAATAGCACTGCGGAGAACCCAGTATATGAGTTCATTTCTACGTCAGTGTCTAACTTACTGTGCCTCTTAATTAAGGTGATGGGCATAAAGGATTCTACTAACGGTAAACTTTTCTACCTTTTGAAGCCCACACGGCTCTTTCAGAAGTCAATGAAACCCCATTAGAAACTGATGCCGTTTCACATTATCGAAACATTAGTCAACAAGAACAAAACGAATTTGTAATGAGTCTTTTAAAGATTTTCCAAATCAGCTGTTCGTAGGACAATTGTACTTTACCTTGGCAAACATACTATTTGCCGGGCCATGAGAGTTACTGAGGTCCCTGAAAGTATGACAAACAGTGCCTAATAGCTCTTGTCCATACACCTTCGCAAGCGAAGGCAGGAGTCTGCACCTCACACAACTATTTTAAAGCCTCAAATTACAAACGAGCAGCTACAAGGGATTCCTAGCTAAAAGTTTTATTTAAGAAATCTCTCTACATCTCTCTATATGCATATTATGGTAATATCTCTATAGCATATAAAAGGCAGGAATTAAGTCGAGAATTTAATGGCAATATGGAGTTCTTTTCATACATTTATTTTTACTTCTTTTCTTTCTTCTTTCATTCCTTTACCAACTATGGTCGTGATTCTACAAGATCCTGGTTTCAAATTCTTGATTCCCAACAACAAGCTGTGTTGCCTTAACCTCTCTTATCTTCCATTTCCTCATCTACAAAGTAGGGACCAAATCATTATAGACAATATCACTGAGAAGGCTAAATGAGACAGTACAAATGAAATAAAGCATGGTGGTGGCCCAGAGTGGATCTATAAATGTTAATTTACCATGAATCCTCCATTTAAAAAACATGAGAGGTGACATTTTTCTACTTGGCTGTTAATTTCTCATCTCCATATTATATTATTCATTTCCCATCACCTAGTATGCTTTTTGGGATCTGAAGGTGCCCAAATAAGTGTGTGATGAGTAAACTGAATTTATGTAATCTGTTTCTACTTCTGCTGCTTTCTCTGACTATAAGTAAAGGTTAGCACAGAAAATCTATGGGTGAGCATTTCCCCCATAAAGATTATGAATTTGGATGAAATACGGCCCTTTCTAGGCATTTCCTTTTAAAGTTCAAAAGCTTTTAGGAATGGCAATCATTTGGTTATTCTGTGTCACTAGTGTTTGTTTTATTGCAAATTAGTTTGCCATTGCTTTCCTCTAAAACAAGTATTGCCGTCAGCCACGGGAGGTCCCTGGGCACAGAGGAAGGCTGGGGGAGAAGGGGAAGCTTTAGAAATTGACAGAAATAATACTCCCTAAGCCTAGTAATGGAAGCTTTACATACATTAACTTATTTAATTCTCACAATTCCATGAGAGAGGTTTTATTATTCTCATTTTACAGACAAGGAAATTCGGATTACAAAGCAGTTAAGAGACTTGCTGAAGCTTACAAACACAAAGCACATGGAGAATTCACCCCCAGGCCAAAGCTCTAGCATTTTCTGCCCCACTAGGACATCAAAGGACATCTGAAAGATGCTGAAGGCCACTTTTCTGCATCTCAGTTTTGCCCACTGTGAGTCTTTTGGTGCATCTAAAACATAAGTCACCAAAAACATTGTCCCTGTAAGACCAGGTCAGGGATGAGGTCTTCTCATCTTTGGAGGCTTGGTATCGAATACAAGATGTGGGAAGGGGTGGCGTCCAAGACATTTTATTTTATTAAAATGAATGTATTCTTGTTCTCTGATCCTTTCATTCTGCTTTGCCAAATACGAAATGAAGGGATATTTGCAAGGTCCTGATTTGCCTTCCTTCTGTTGGCGGTTTCTTTGCTTTTACTTTCCAGCTGACTTAGCTCAGACAAGGTACTGAAAAAAAGTAAAGCAGGAAGCTATGCTCCATCATAGCATACGGGGAGTCCATTTGCAGAAGGTAGGGGCTCAGCATTTCATCTTAGATTTGTGGGACATTATACGGCCTTGTTAGAAGCCAGGTCTGTCCATGTATAAAACCCATGCCCCTAATACTGCGCGCTTCTGGTAAATGCCCTTAGGATGCAAGAAGAGAGATGCGCATGTGGTGTCGGCAGCAGGACTGGCTTACACAGGCTAACCCAGGAGGCTGCAGCAGGGGAGGGTCTGCAGGCGAGCTATTTGCCCAACCCCCACCTCCCCACTGTATAATGCAGGAGCAGAGCAATCCCATTCTCACATCAAGACTTTCTCGGTTATCTTTTCATCATCTGTTTCGGCCTGAAAAGAGTGATTCTATACTCAAAAGTGCATTTTAAATGGGCTTGAACATTTTAAACGGGTAGATGTGGGTACAGAGTTCTTGTTTTTCCATTGATAAACTGTCTCCAATGACTCTATTCAAAGCATCTCCTCCTTTTCTTTACTCTAGCAGCCTCCCTAACATTCTCAATTTTTATGAATGTACGCTCCTTACCTGTTGGTTTAAGGTCCTAATCTGTAAGTCCCTCTTATTTAGTGTCTTTTAAAAGAGTTCCTTTATTTTTAAAAGACTGTAGCCTCTACATTTCCATTTTCAGTAGTAACTTGACAAGACTAAAAGAGCAGAAGTCAATGTTTTCTGCTTTTAACAGAAAATTTCAGATTCAAGTTCATAAAGAATAAGTTTATACGCATAAGCAATCCAAAGGAAAGTAGTCACAAGTATTTCAGGTTATATCCTTTAGGTAATTCTCTGTATGCTGTTTGCCATATCTTATCCAAAGTCTTATTCAATAAACATTTATTATTAAGTACCTACTGTGTGTAAAACCCAGATCTTTCTGACCACAAAGTCCATGCTGAACAACCCATGCTGCCTCCTTACCATACTCTCTATTACCATATATTTTAA